>JAGVSP010000545.1:0-76470 GCA_022494985.1 Micrasema minimum | reverse complement strand
AACAGCGTCTTATGAAGAGTGAAAGCTTTAATCCACAGTCTCACGTACTTACTTAATTTCTAAGAAAACTTAACTTGATTCACTTAATACTTTATAATTTATGGTTATTATAAATATCGTGCATGTTTTTGTGATCGTTAGAGGAGATTATCACAAAGTATATCATCAAATAATATAAATATAAATATATATCTTGCCATCCAAGTATATAAATAATTGTCTTCATAATCTAAAAATTAATCTAAAAATAAACCCAGCAAACCTGCGAATTCAGTTTTTTTTTTTTATCCAATATTTTTTTTTAAATATATATTTTATTATTTTTTATTTTAATATATACACAAAAGAAAAAAATACATGTCCTACTGAGTTGCCTACTGCAACTCGTCAGTAGGTGCATAAATACAAATTCAACTAAAAATAAACTACAAAATACATACCCTAGCGCACAAAAAAATTAAAATTACATATAATTAAAAATACAATTCTAAAAACTCAATATAATAATTCGCGCTCTAGCAACCAAGTTCTCAGCACGCGTCTCTCTTTTAAGCTTGAAAAATTAATTATTTTTTTAATACTTCTTGGTAGCATGTTACAGATTTTTGGTATACTGTACTGAAGTGTTCTCTAATGCCCACTTTATATGAGACAGTTTCTTGTTCAGAAAAACTACACAGTTTCTTGTTCAGAAAACTGTGCAGTCTGTCAAACTTCTGTCAAAAAGACACGCTAAATATGTGTATTTTTGAAACGCGATTGTAAGTTATTATCGTATGTTTGCTCTCAGGAAATTGTATATTTAGCTAATTATGTATATATGTTATTGTTTTTTTACGTATTTAAAAGCATACAATAAAACTAATGTCTATTTAAACGTTTACATAAAAAAACATTGACTGTCATGTCAGCTTAAATCTGACACTAGCACACAGTTTTTCATGCAGTTTTACCTTAAAGCTATCTTTATATGGCGCAGTTTACTACACAGTTTTCTGTGCAGTCTGAAAACGGTCCGTATAAAAGGTAAAACTGCATGAAAAACTGTGTGTGCTAGTGTCAGATTTAAGAAACTGTCTCATATAAAGTGGGCAGTATGCCCATATTTAAAGTGGGCATACGGGACCGTTTTCAGACTGCACAGAAAACTGTGTAGTAAACTGCGCCATATAAAGATAGCTTTACTATACTTGTTATTATATTTAGGGAGAACTAATCCTTCAGCACTTTAACGTTTGTACCTTTTTCTCTGATTTACGGGTAGCTTCTCAAGAAATCCGTAATATACATATACATATGTATGATTTAATATGATTTAATATCGACGCTGTTAATTTAGATATTGTAATGAACTAAATTCTGTGCTTGAAAAGCGACCTTTACATTAAACTCAAACACACAACAACAACATACAAACACTCAAACAGTTTCGAGTTTGTTTACCTAAAAAATATTACCAACTATGGTTATTCTGCGTCTGAGTGGAAATTCGTATTGTACCTACCTCATTTACCTATAAGAATATTAGACAAATCAATATAAAATGTTTGTATAGAGTAGGTTGCATTAATTACGTTTCGGAGGATAATGTTGGATTATATAAGGTAAATACTCGGAAAACATTATTTACAATTATCCAGATTTTTAAATTAATAATTAGCCAACAAAGCTATAAATTTAAATTTTAAGGATGAACAAAAATGGAGAAGTGGTGATTTTGTACATAATGTCGATATTACGATTTTCTAAGTCTCGTTTTATATACTGATACCTAAAACTAGGAATTTCTTGTGTATCATAATGTATTGTAAAGTGTCCTTGGATTATGTAAATATTATTTTGTTGATTGATTCGGCATTCACTTTGCAACACTTCATAATTAATTATGATAAAATAAAACAATGTTACTATTGGTTTATTCTATAGAAATAGAATTAAGCTACACTACCTGGTTTCGGGAGTAAAATTCTCCCATCGACTGGTGAAAAGACACTAAATTAGAAAATATATCTTAGACAGAAATACAGAAAAAATTAAATTGAAATAAGAATCTAGACACACCCCTCAAGACCCCAGTACATCAACTGCCACCACTTAACATGCAATTAATTATCAAACTTTTTATATACCTTCTTAGTATTTTACCATCACCACTGTTCCAAGATGTTTTTTCTAATTTTTCTCTAACTTCTATTTATCAATATTTATGTTACCCTTGTGTCTAGATTCTTAAGTATTTCAATTTTATTTTTTATGTATTTTTCTGTACCTATAAGATCTGTATTCTAATTTAGTGTCTTTTCACCAGTCGATGGGAGAACTTTACTCCCGAAACCAGATAGTGTAGGTAAATTCAATTTCTATAGAATAAACCAATAGTAACACATTACATTGTTTTATTTAGTCATAATATAAATATGAATTATCACCATTATCATAATTAGCTTAGCGTAAAATAGCAAATTTAGCTATTAAAAATACGAAATCACCAAAAATAGCAAGATTTAATGGTGCCTTAAAGTCTTTCGTGGCAAATAAGTGTCTATCGCAAGAGGATAAATTAGCAGTTCATAATGGAGTTCCTGGTACCAACCCGTATTTATGAAAGTGAAGCATGAAGTTGGAATATAAGGACGAAAGTAGGTTGAAAAGCGATCTCTCAGGCACATGTGAGGAAAAAACCACGTATGATAGGTGCCCTAATTTTGAAATTAGAGCAGAATGCAATGCTGAGATAAGCATTATCGACAAATCTAAGAAGGGTGGAGCGAATGAATGATGAGAGAACGTCTAAAAGTATTTACGATGCGAGCGTATATGGTTGTAGAAGTCGAGGAAGGCTGAGAAAGACATGGCATGATCAAGTACATCAAATACCTACATCATGAAAGTGGTCATGTAAAAAATCGGAATAATCAACATGCGTGCATGAAAAGATGTATGAATGTGGAGGAAGCAAGGGAAGTGTGCTAGGTCAGAGTGTTGTGGCGTTCTATCCCCTTTGCCTACGAAATGGCGTGATGGTTAGTTAGTTATTTACTATCTTTATATTATTATGCATTCGTAATAACATAACTGATTTGATTAAATTAAACCCATTGAATAAATGTTTAATTATTATCAATAAATAGGTTTATTCGGATTAAAGTTAATGGAAAATGAAGTTGGTACAACTTGACCAATTCACCGTATGTATTAAGAGATTACTTCGTCCCTACATGGTAATTCCGATTCCATAGAGATTATTATTGTTGGTATTATTTAACATGTTGAAAAGCAGGTTTTATAGTGAATTTAAAACTGACCGCATTCAACTGTGTGAAATTTTAAAGTATGTACCTATAGTTAACATAGAGAAAAATAGATAGAAATCGCGTTTTATGGATGAAAATTTTGAATAATTTGGTGAACTGATTTTTAAAAGCAGTTCTGTGTTCGGTGAGTTATAATCCAATAATTATAATTTTTATTATTTGTGTTATCTTATAAACTTCGTCAAACACGAGGAAAATACTTTTACCTATTTACTATTTATATTTATTTACTTATTTATCCACAAATCTTATACGCACTTTTAAATTTATACATGAATACATACTTATAACAATTATTACAAATTCAATACTTACAAAATACAATTTAATATGAATTATTATAAACAAACTTAATTTAAAGAATTGCAATAACTCTACCAACGGGAATCACCAAAGGCAAAGCTAGCTTTACACGGGCCAGTAAATTGTACAGTTTCTTGTTTAGAAAACTGTTCAGTCTGTCAAAATACACGATAAATATGTGTATATTTCAAAAATTCAATTTGCCCGATGCATCACTCCTAGAAAACGTTCCTTAATTGGACATTCTGTAATAATAGAAATTATGTGCATATATAACAATGTGCTGATTTTTATAATTATTATATAAATTTATTTATTTTTAAGGTGTTTTTGTTTGAAGACTTTAGACTTTTTCACATAATATATTATTATTTCATTCAATCGAATTTATATTTTTCAGTACCTTCAAGCTTTATTGGCAGGATTTTTTTTGTGATCATGTTTAAGCTGTAAGCAGTAACTCCGTTAATATCGGAGGTTTATAAAGCTGTTTTGTAGCATGACTTCGCAGGAATTCGGCGCACAAAAATAAAGCAATGGAAATGCTTTGAAACGAAGGCGAGCTGGTAAACGTATTGTTTGAGCGAAGGCACAAAGCACCTTGGCACATACCCCACAGGAAGGAGGGCAGGATCGAGGAGCTAATAAATTGCAAATCGGCGTATAAATCATTTCAACCAGTCAGTCTACGTAGCGTGGAAAAATGGCAGCATTTCCGATATCCGGTTCCCGCCAAACTACCAACATAACGCGGGGAAGCCGTATTTAGCCGTGTTCGCGAGATCCTCAATACCTCAATACACTTCAGCCAACTTTACACAACAAAAGCCGAGCTCTGGGCTACAGGCAGAATCTGGTGCGGTGCGCAAGACTTACATTACACTGCCTCACTGTCCAATATATTATGTTCTCTGTTTTACAGGAGAGTCGGATCTCCAGAACCATATCGGGTTTCTTCTTCTCATAGCGACCATCGAAGATAGTAGAGAGAAGGAATGCTGTTGCCAAGGTAACTCCGACTATAATACCTATATAATCTGAGCCGTGCTTCATATTTGGAGGACTTTTGTTAAAACGAGACGTGTTGAGATATATCTCTTCACTCAGGCAGATCAAAGAAATGGCACCGTTTTTAAAACTGGGTCGTTAGATCGTTGGTAAAAATTAAACATCTCGCCTTATCTAAAAAAAGTATATTTGATTTCGGTAGGTACTGTTTTATTAAAACGGGGTTTTTTAAAACTTCAATATCTCGACATGTGTCAGCCGTGGTACCTACTATCAGTTTATTTTAGGACTTGGTGCAGTATAGTATGCCGGGTGCGATATGTATTCATAAAATGTAAGTAGTTTTTTTTTCAACAATGGTACTAAGAAGACCAACATTTTAAACTGTAACTAATGATGTTTTTAATTTCATTCTACATAAATAAGTAAACAAAACATGATTATAAAAGAAAAAAAGTATACATGACATCAAACTAAAAGCTTTAAAGGGCAAAGAAATGTTAAACATGATAGATTAAAAAACTAGTTATGGTCATAAAAAAAACAATCAAATTTCATTTTAAGCGGCGGGCGATTTCCAAGTAAGTAAGTAAAAAGTCGAAGGATTCTTCGAACCTTCACTATGTTTGCCTCCAAATTAACATCATAATAAATACGTACGTTCTTTAAACAAGATCTCCGCTTTCCAGGACCAGGGTGCCTAGCATGTCGGCCAAAACGATACGTTTTATGTTAGTTCCTCGCTGAAGCACTTCGGAAAGTAGACAGATGCGCGATGTATGGGTAGCGTCGAAATGACGTACAACTAGGGTTACCTTTGCGTACAAAAAGCATTTAAAAGAAGAATAATTACGAATCAAGGAGCGTTTCATGCCGCCAAACTAGTAACAAGTCAGAAGAGAGAATTTGTTTTTACTATGCGACTCAGCCATATATCTATATGTGACTTTTAAACGTCCAAATGGCTTGATGATAAAATGTGATTTGAATTGAATTCATGAATTCATGTGATCATGAAAAAAAAACATAACTACACAATATATAAATCATTTCAAAAATATATTTTAGAAAAATTAGGAAAAAAAGTGCTTATCAAAAGAGGCTAAATTGACAGTTCATAGTAGAGTTCTGGTACCAACCCTTATGTATGGAAGCGAAGTATGGGGTTGGAAAAAGAAGGACGAAAGTAGATTGAATGCCGTTGAAATGCGATCTCTCAGGCGACTGTGTGGCAAAACTATGTATGATATTATACCAATGTCGAAATTAGAGCAGAATGCAAGGCTGAGATAAGCATTATCGACAAAATTAAGAAAGGTCTTTTACGAAGGTTCGGTCATGTAGAGCGAATGGATGATGAAAGAACGGCTAAAAAAAATATATAATAATAATGTAGAAGTCGAGGAAGGCCGAGAAAGACATGGCATGATCAAGTAAAACAAGTGCTTGAAAGTGAGCATGTTAGAAGTCGGAATAAATCGACGTGCGTGCGTGAGAATATGTATGAATGTGGAGGAAGCAAGAGAAGTATGCCAGGACAGAGTGGTGTGGCGTTCTATCCTCTCTGCCTACCCCTCGGGGAAATGGCTTGATGGTTAGGTAGTTAGTAGCTATAAAAATTATTGTATTTAAAAAAAAAATGACCTCATTTATGACGGACCACTATAGGTACAAGGATATTAAAAAAGATTGTTATCGTTTTTAGTAAAATTCCGTCAAAATACTTGTTGGAAAAAATGGCTTTTAAGTAGTAAGCCCGCTACTTATGCTCTGTAAATAAATAAATAAATGAAACGATGTATTTTTGTGTTGCGTTAGTTATACGTGGTAGGCACCCTGGATAGACTGCATCAGTTTCGCGTCATTATGTACGACCCCCGCCGCCGCCGCTAATCGGAATGGGAAACCGCCTAATGGTTATGTAGTCCGCTTTTTACGTAAATATTTACATTTTTCTACATCTCGAAATAAGGTCTTTTGTGGAGATTTACATTTTGAACGGCATTCGTTTCTTTTACTGGAATTTAGATAAAGTAAGACCTTTCTTATCGAGTTCATGCTATCATATACTTAATTTTACTATTAAAATTTAAAATTAACAAATGAATGCTTGTTTAATATTAAAGAATTGACTGCGCGCTACAAAAATGAAATTTTTAATTAATTTATAATCATCTACGCCCAAAAACTACATAAATACTAACAGAGGTAATAATCCCGAACACCCCCCAAAAAATTATAGCCATTTTTTTATTTCATATTGTAGGCTGAAATAAATATTTGTACTAAAAACACTTGCCATCTTAAAAGAGACGAGAAGATTTGAAGGGAATATGGATATCTAGGCGTTTGAATGGGTTAAGTGGCCACTTGATGTATTCCAACGTTCCTCATTCCGCCTAGTATTTAATATCCATATCTGCCAATTGGTTATAATATTTTTAATAACTCAATGTTTGTAGCACTCACTTTGTATTTTCCCATAATTATAGTAGTTTAAAACAAAAGTGTGTTTCATTTTATAAATATAATATTTTTGTTCATACTTTGGTTAGCGCGCCGTATTTACGGTGCAAAGCAAAAAAATCGAAATTGCATACTTTGCAACTATCCAACATCCAACTGCAGGATTCTAAAAATTCCTGTTTTAGTTCATAAACGAGAAATGAAAATAGCATGATTTCTATGTGAAAGTTAGTTTAAACGGATTTTTGCCAAAATATCCCAAATATCAAAAGTTTAAAAAATTCAACGATGCTAGTGTGTCTAGATGTACAAGTCGAGCAAGGCTGAGAAAGAAATGTCAAAATGTAAACAATTTAATTTCTACCTTCAATATCTCAAACTAAAATAGAATAAATAATAAATATATGGTCGTCCGTGCATGTACCCACGAAGTATCAAATAAATATGCGAAAGAAAGGGGAGGAATCTGTATGCACATGTCAATTAATATACAGTGTTTTGTCCGCCTCGTAGCATAGTGGTAGCGCATTTGGCTACCGTACATGAGGTCGTGGGTCGATTCCCGTAGGGGGTCAACATGAAATATTTATTTACACGAGATTTTCATATTAAAGTTTCATGTGTGGTACCTTGGACTGGTTCTGAAGCGTGAGACTGATCATCTTACCAATAATAAAAAATGTATTAAGATTCACTGCACTTGGTGTACCAATGCAGTGCCCTATGCACCACTGGGTGCGCATAAGGGAAAGTAGTAGTAGTAGTTTTTTTAAATATTTTTTTTTAAAAAAAAACGAATAACGTTTGCTTCAATATGAAATACAACCACTAAAATTATGTTACTTTTAAAAGCTCATCTTTTTTCGTTCATTGTTTTCTTAAACTAGACAACACACACATTCATCATTGGTGGTTTATACTTGATAGAAAGGTAAATGTTTATTTGATTTTTAAGGACGCATTGCATTTGAAAGGTAATTTAATGTCCTCTGCAATATTTAATATTATCTACAAACTTATCGCTGAAAGACCTATAAATCATAATAATTTTTTTGCGTATAATCCTCGATTTTAGCGATAAAGAATTGACGTATAAAAAATAGAAATAATTTTTTTTTTATTATTCAACGATTTTATTTTATTTATAATTTTTAAATCTGTAAATAAATTATTTTAATAAATCCTAAGATATTTGTCATGGGTCCCTAAGACATTTGTCATGGGTAAAATTGAGAATTAATTGTCTTTATTAACACTATCATAATGCTGTTTATATAAAAATGTACATAATACGAGCATGTATGTATATAATGTATTACACACTCCTTTTGTGAGTGGTTTTGCATTTTGCGTAAATAGCACGGAACGATAAAAATACAGTTGTATTATTTTGTGTTTCGACCATGGAAAAAGGTTTATTCGTAGCCTTGCCCGTAGTTAAAACAAAACTAACTTCAAAAGCTATTTCAATGGAACATTGCAATTTTTAAAGCACATTTGCATACCTCTGATGACGCTCATATATCATTATAATTATTATAAATATTTATCCTTTCTAAAATGCTTTGATTTTAATTTTCCGCAACACAAAAGAGATAAACAAAGTAAACTAATCTCTTGTTTGTTTTAAAAACACCTGCAAGCCAGATAAAAATAACCATAACAAACGAGTCGTTTAGCTTTCAATTCACGCAAAAAAAGCAACAATTCAATATCCATATTAAAATATTTAAGTATATATATTGACCGCCTAAAGATATATATTGACCGCCTTAAGATATAGCGGAGATACCATAATTAATTACAATAGATCTGGTACTGAAGATCATCTTGCCTCCATATAACAAATCATTGAGATCACTGTACTTGGTATATTACTAATGTAAGGGAAAATATCAGTAATAAATATATTATGTACATTTTAAATTGGACGTGAAAATGACTTAATACCCAAACAGTATTAAAAATTATGTACACATAGTTCCGTGAATTTTCTTTAAGGAAATTTTTTTGCGAGTCTGCTATATTTCCTTTTTATTTGTGAAGAATTTAAATAATATCTGATATTTTTAAATACATTTTCTTTATTTGGGACCTCAAAAGAAAATGTCTTAATCCAATATAAAAGGGCCAAATTAAACCCAATAAATACAATCGAAATAAGAGAGAGTAAAGGTGTCAAGTAGTTGCAATTAGTGCAAGCAAACAAGGCAATCATTATAATTTTACATCAGTTCCCTATGTGGAGCATATGGATTCCACAAACAACTGGCTACTCTATCGGTTGCCGCGTAAAATATGATGATTCTCAATGTTCAGAGTAAAATAAGTACATTCTTAGAAATCTGTGACATCAGATATTTTTATTGCTTTATTTAATGATTTATTCGTAAAAATAGTCTCTCTTGATCATTCAATGCCCTGTTTTTTTAAGATTTACAGAGATTTAAATTATTTAATGCATAATCATTGATGTTAGAAAGCATTTAGGGCATTATCATTTCAAAAAACATTGTTGATTTTAACCTATTCCAAAAATACGTTTTTCTCAGAATCTAGAATTCCTGAGTAATTGACTACCAATCTAAATATCCCTATTGTGACGCAGATTGACGGTAAAGCTAAAACCAATGCAAGAATTTTCTTAACCCAAACTATTAACTGCTTATTACGTTATCCATAGTGTATAGTGTCCACAGTATTACATATACTTTAATCTATGTATGATTAATGCATAATTTTTTTGTAAATTTATCTTTCGTTGGTGTGTATTTCAAACCAAAACAACTCTTTAATAATTTTGTAATTTTTATAACTAGAAATAATATTTATAGCATAATTTGTGAAACTCGTATAGTTAAGAGAACCAAAGTAAAATATTGATGACTAACACTTGTAGACAAATTACTGGATTATAGCCATCTAGGGCTAGTATCAAATATTATTGATATCCCAGCAGAGACAGAGAAGAAACTCTGGAAACGAAAGTGGATTATCAAGGCGTTTACAGGGCTTATGACCTGTAATTGGCTGGGTTACGTGGCCACTTGATGTATTACAACACTCCCCATTCCGCCTACTACATCAAATTTTCCTCAGATCTATTAGTATGAATTATGAAAAATGTTAAGTGGTTTGATTTAAATTTTTTATCGACATCACTCGGTGGAATTCCATGATTTATTTATATTAATATAACTTATAAACTAACTACTACTACTACTTTCCCTAGTCCGCACTCAATGGTGCATATGGCACTGTATCGGTGCACCAAGTGCAGTGTATATATTGTTCATTGCATTACATTAAGGTAAGATGATCAGTCATACGCTTCAGGACCTGCAGTGAAAATAAATATCACATGAAAATGTTCATGGGGCAGGGAAGGTGGGACATTACATTTAAGGTAAGATGATCAGTCATACGCTTCAGGACCTGTCCAAGGTAACACACATGAATAAATTTATCACACATTGAAATAATTATTAAATGACATTTCGATAATATGTAACACATTATGTTGACCCCCTACGGAACTAATAAAGCTAAATGAATTACTTGGTTCACTTCATGAAAATCATAATATGTAATCACATTTCATGTTGACCCCCTACGGGAACTAATAAAAGCTAAATGAAATTACTTGGTTCACTTACACTTTTATTTATTTGGCCAGTTAGCGCTTTCACCCGGTTACGGGCATCTTCAAACTGGTACATGTTGTACAAGTATAAAAGTATAAATAAACCAAACACATGAGTCGGAAAAGGGCAGTATGAGAGAAAGATGAAACGAAATCATATGTTGAAATAGCAGTGAATAATGGAGAAATGGAAGGATAAGTTTGATTATAGCAGCATTTTAACGATAGCAATGTTAAATTGCAAATTCTGTTTTGTGGTTGATTAGTAATCATATTATACGTGAAAGTAAGATGATCATTTTTACGCTTCAGCGCCAGTTGTAGGTATGAAATATTTTTATCTGAAAAACATCCAAATAAATATTTCGTATTGTACCCCGCGTAATCGAACCCGCGACCTCATGCATGACAGCCCAACAAGACAAAACAATTTTACAGAAGAAATAGAATGGCGCTGTTTCGTCCGATAACTTTGTAGGTAACTTCGTATTGTTTCAATGGGCGATACGTTATAAAGTTTTGTAGATAAACATTCTTTATTCAGACGTGTAATTATTTATGGAATAGATGCATGATGCATAAACACTGAAGGGACAATGAACCCGAGATGAAGGCGGAATTCAACGATGAAGTTTGGACTCTTTCAATCTAACATCGATCAATAATATTGTTGTTGTTCAGCTGACGTTTAATATCGAAAATAAATGAGACACGTTCACCAAACAATTTAAAATTAAAAAATAGTTTCGACTCTTGATATTGAACATTGATACTACTAACCATTTTTACTGACATGTTATCTGTGTAACCAGAACTTATGGAACACGTATAGCCACGAAAGAAACTACTATATATTATGATACCAATGATGTTTATTTTACATTGATGGGTTATTTTTTCCGTTCCTTGTCATGTCAAAATTTAGGCAATTGTTTCAATCAAATTGTCAATTGTCTCGGCAAAGCCGACTGTTAAATGCTGGCCCTGCGGGCTTTTCGGCGATTCCGCGCCTGGATTTTTGGTTGTTACACCTTTAGTTGATTGGTTAAAAGTCCCAACCATTGATTAAATAATACATGTGTTACATATATATATATACACCGTTTCCCACGATGAGACCGCGAAACTCCAGAGGGTGATTATTCATGATATTCTGAGAAAAAAATCTTATTAAAGTTTTTCAAAAAACTCAATTCTAATTTCTTAAAAAAAATGATTTAAATATGAATAAAAATTCACGCGTGTAATACCGTCCATTTTTGAACTGGCTAACACCACGTGACCTGCACCAATTTCAGATATGAAATTCGAATTTTGAATGTTCGTTCGGTGACCAGAGCGGACCCCCACTCCTCCCCGCCCACCGCCACCCCGCCACCGCTAGCATTTCAAACAGAAGCCAGTATTACACAGTCGCTTTTTATAATACTTTAAATTAATTATTAAAAATGCCCGAAAATGCCCGGATCAAAAAACTAGATTTTTTTTCTCAGAATACCATGAACAATCACCCTCCGGAGTTTCGCGGTCTCATCGTGGGACACGGTGTTATATATATATATATATATATATATATACATATATATCATGTTAAGGAGGCCCACAAAGCCGCACGACCGAGGCCTGAGTAGAATCTGGAAGGACTGATGGAAGAAATCTATGTTTTGGCCCCTTGTAAAATCTTTAAAATGTCGAGTATAACCCCAGATATACAAAATTAAGATTATGGCATGATTGTAAGTAGGTACCTACTCTTAAGAACCGATGGAGATAATTTTTTCGCAGACATAACCGAGATTTTTTTTTTCGGCTGACATCACTGGGGGACAATACTATTACTATCCTTTTTACGCTAGTAATAATATAAAGATGTATTAGAAAGTGGAAGATATAGTTGTCTTTTTTGCACTGCAAAGTACAAATGGAAAAACATAAAATTTCGACAGCTCTCTTTGAATTAGCCATTCTTGTAAATTTAATTAAATGTATGACACTACTACTACTACTACTCTTCCTTATCCATTTGGTACTGCTAATTTCCCTTATCTGCACCCAATGGTGCATAGGGCGCTACATCGGTAAACCAAAGGCAGTGCATCTTGATCATTTGTTACATAGAGGCAAGATGATCAGTCCTAGGTATCACATATGAAATAATTTTATGTGAAAAGCAATATTTCAAATTAATATTTTATCTAATCCACGATCTCGTGAATGGTAGCCCAACGCGCTAACCACTACACCCAGGGGTTCTTGGTTCAACCTTATTGTGGTTCTGGGTGCATTTAAGGTATAGGGGAATAGTTGCGGGGGCAGACCGATTTAAAAAAAACATAAATACGTATTTAAGTATAATTACATTTTTATTTATTTTTTTATTGTTCCCTGAACAGCTTTACATGTTAATGTTTTACTATTACAATTTTTTTTAGAAAATGAATGTTTTACTTTTACGATTACTAAAGTTTAAAAAAAGAACGAATATAAATTTTTAACAACATTTCTGAATGTGTACAAATACTTGTAGACATATAACTGGAATATACCCATGCTGGGCTAATATCAGATAATATTGATATCCCAACAGAGACAGAGAAACTCTGGGAACGAATGTGGATTATCTAGGCGCTTAACAATCTTAACAATCTTCTCAACAGATGTCACCAGTGAGAAATTCACTTGTTATATGATATTACGAACGCAAGTTCAATATATACAAGTTTAAAAAATTTGTCATATATGGTTATCAAATGATGGGCGGAATGGGAATGTTGTAATACATATCATACATACTTACTTAACCCAGCCAATGACAGGTCATAAACCCTGTAAAACGCCTAGATAATCCACATTCGTTTCCAGAGTTTCTCTGTCTCTGTTGGAATATCAATAATATCAAATTATTTATTTTCAGTATACTTTCGATTTTTACTCCAACTAATTCAATTTATTGACCTAAGGAGATTGCAATGAGAAGCTCTGTACTTTAAAAAACTAAAACATTAATTATATTCCCTTTGATATATATTTTAAAATAAACCTTTTTTTTACTTACCAAAGTAAAGATGTTATGTATTTTCAATAAACACAGTTTCAAAGCATTTTTTCAAAAACTTGTCGCATGCACTGCATTCAAAGTTAACAAGAATCCTTAATAATTTCTCCAACTTTGACAGAAACATTTAATTGCACGCAATTAACAGATGAAAAATCAGTTTCCGCATTTAAAGTACGATCCATTGAATGTTATTTAATCAAATATATTAATTGAATTTTAAATAAGTTTCCGAAGTGCTGAGTAACCTTTTGCAAGGTTTGTTTATTTAGATGCCGTAGGAATTCTAGGTACTACGGTCGTCAAATAAGAACGAAAGATATTACGTAATAACTTATGCAATTTCGTTACCATGAGCAAAGAAATATCATTTAATATATAACACTAATACACCAAACGAATAACCGAATTAAAGCAGAAAACCTCATTAAAATATTAAGAATAAATAATAATAACAGAAAATTTTCGATAAATAGTTATTTCAGATGATGAATCATTCGGCGTCGATATAGTTTATCGGGTAAAATTCGTTGTCGTTTCAGCGTCATCCTGATTAATTATGTCGAAGCCAAATTAATGGTTAATATATAACTATTTAATATATAAATAAATAACTATTAAATGAGGCATTTCTCCTACCGTATAGAAAATAATTTACAGAAATTACGAGTAAATAAGAAATAAAAAATAGAAAAAATAACTTTAAAAATGTTGATAAATAATTTGTTAGTAGGTATGAACCATTAATTTGGCTTCGATACAACTTATCAGGATGACGCTGAAGGAACAATGAATTCACCGCGATAAACTATATCGACGCCGAATGATTCATCATCTGAAATAACTATTTATCAAATTTTTTTGTTGTTATTATTATTTATCCTTAACTTTTTAATGTTTACATGTTTTCTGTTTTAATTCATCAATTCTGAAACTCTCTGAGAAAGATAACACAGTATCTAATAGCATTATTTGACCTGTCTTGTTGTCTTTGGCCCTATTTATGCTAGCATCATTTGTCTTTAATTGAAATGTGAGTCTTTTATTAACGGGTAATGCCGATTGAACTGCATTCCTCGTATTGTAGACCCTTCGAAGTGTTTTGATAAATGATCATTTCTATTATTGATTGTATTCTTACATCTGACAATCATTTAGGATAAATAATGGGCACCATTATAAGAATTAAATATAAAGAGAAAGCATGTCAGAATACTTGAATAATGCCATACACTTAATAATATTTATACAATTTTCTAGTAATATTCAATATACAGCCTGATTTTGTTGTTTTATTAACTTTACTAACGCTGCCCATACATCTAGGGGTTTGAGTATGTAAAATTTTCAAAACTACACGAATTATTTCCCCTGAATGATAATTTTTGGACTAATTTTCTTACACTATAATATATTTTTTTTAAATATTTCTATGCACCATTGGGTGCGGATAAGGGTAAGTAGTAGTAGTAATATTATATATATAACTTTAAAACATATCGGTTCATAGTTACTTCTGACAATCTTTTTAGTGAGTAAATTGAATCATAAATTACATTCATTGTATGGGCTAGAAATCTGAGTCCACGGTAAACATTTCTTACTTAATTGAATAATGTTTTACTTAGCTAAATTCCTGTACTGAAGAGGATGCTAGACAAACAACTTGAAAACAAATATTATTTCTATGGACCTTCCCGTATGTAACAAATACACAAATGAATAGGTACAAACAAAGGAATTGACGATAAAGAAAATTTGTTTGGCACTTAAATGCAATTTTTTTAATTAATTGAAAAAAAATATAAACAATCTATATCGCGGCCACAGTTATTGGATGACTAAGATATTTTTAAAATTAATTACGGACATAATCATGATAACAAAAATCAATAAACAATTTTTCGTCCCTGGGATATAGGATATAAATCCCTAGGATATAAATCACCATCTAAAAAAATGTTTTATAAAATTGACCCGTAGCCCATTTTGTTGTATTGTACTAAAAAAACTTCCGTATCAAGCAGGGATTCTAATAAGAATTTAACAATTATATATATTTTTAAATCGGAATATAAAAAGTTTATAACTAACTAACTTACCATCACGCCATTTCCCCATAGGGATAGGCAGAGAGCCTTGCACTCTGCCTTGCACTCTGCTCTAATTTCGACATTTGTACACCTATCATACATAGTCTTACCACACATTCGCCTGAGAGATCTCATTTCAACAGCATTCAGTCTTCTTTCATCTACTTTTATAAAATGTTATATTAGTATAAAAATACACGAGGTAACTAACACAATTACCGTTTTAAACTTTGAATAATAAAACTAGACAGTAAACACCTGTTTTTAAGTTTTAAATAAATTAATTATTGGTTAAAAACATAAATCTATTGCAATGTGTTAAACGATGATTGTATATGTTTATATTATATACTTGTTGATAGGAACACAATAAATTAAATAAAGAATACGTTAATTTATCTATTTTGTACAGTATCGTAACGCAGTCATTGCGCATTGGCTTAGCGGGGAAATCATAAAATTATTTGCTTGCATTAAATGCACAATAATAAAACGTTCAGTCATTTGATCAATTCCTACCTCCTTATTATTAAGCCAAAATCGACGTTAAGATGGGATTCGAAATATCCGAAATATCAGTCAAATTTACAGAATAAAGTATAAGAATCGTGTGAGTCGGAGTCGAAGAGAAACTATCAACTGGCCAGCCCAGATTTAAAAAGAATGACATTAAATAGGTATTTCAACTATAATTTTAGCATAATCGCCTCCTGCAAACCTACAAATTGAGATACGCAGTGTCTTAAAATCGATACTGAATAAGACCAGATAAATAAATAAAGTGACATTTAAAACAGCAACACTGTTCAATGAATTATCATAAGTGGGTGAACGAGTGGGAGACAAATTATTTTAAAAAAAGTAACAAGCAAGTCTAGAAGTAGGAAGTGTTGTTCAGAATGTAAATAAACGGCTCTTGTTATTAATAATATATTTAGTTTTTTTTCAGTTGGTATGAATGGAGAAATAAATTTGTAATACAAGATAGCCCATCGTGTCCTATCTGACAAGCTGCCAAAAAAGGTGTTTACTATTAAATAAAAGCATTTTAAATTTAAGTTATTTATTTATCTTTATGACACGTACGGCATCAGATCCCCCACGCCTCAATTGGCATATCAATCAGTATGGATAGAACTATGGTATTCAGGTTTTTTGGTAGTTTGTGTCACAATGTGATTGTTATATTATGTAAGTAACTTGTAAGTTCGAGTAAATGGTATAAAATAACACTCGAAAGACACGATTTCTTTACAATTACAATGTTATTTTTAATATAAACATGGTGTAACAAAACTCGATGTAACTACAAGCGGGAAACCAGTGAATCCACAATATTTGGAGACGATTTTGCAGAAATTTAAAAAAAAATTGTTTTCGAGAAAATTCAGTACGAAGTTGATTTTTTTTCAATATTTTTTTCAATATGACATTTTTACGGGCATACATAATGTTTTTATAGATATATTGACTTGCTACGGTCAATTGTTTAAAGTCTTATGTTAAAATCAAAAAACCTTTTTTTTATTTTTTTATTATTATTTAAAGCCTGGGTGTTTGTGATGTTATACCCTTCCGTTATTGAGCCACTCTACCTGTTGAGATAAACAAATAAAATTAAATTAAAATAATTCGTGTTGAATAATATCAATGTAACTTTCTATGCACTTTGCAGCAAGCGAACAATATCTTTAATTACCTGGCTTTTGCCTAAGTGTTAGCGTCCCTTTTACTGCGCCAGCTCTGTGTGGGTAATAAGAAATTATGGAAATAGCATTTCCCTAGATTTTCCAATCGAGCCTAGTCTTAAAAGGCTTCTCGGGTGCCCGGTCACGTACGGAATGAATATAAGTTTTAATGTACCTACCATAATAAAGACGTTCAGCTAAGTTCCATGTTAGTTACAAGCAAGATAGTGCGAACACAATATGTCATTTTAAGGTTATCATAATTTTTAACATCTCTATATTGAGGACACTTAAATTTTTAAAACTTTTATAAAACAAATTACTATGTACTCTATCCCACCTCCTTCCGCCCAAAATATTTTTAGGTATAGGTACACTGATTGCTGTGCGCCATTGCCGATTGTAAAAAAGATAGTCAATGATTTTTTAAACTGCAGTAAAACATGCATTTTTGGTCACTTAAAAAGTATTTTCTCAAAACTGTAAATTTAATCAATTTTCACATTTAAATTGTAATCGGTAAATAAACCAACGCCCTAATATTATAAAGGTTAATTTTTAAAAAAAGAATCTCCAAAAAAGTGTTTTTTTTATTGTACGATAAATTCTTTTTGGTGGCCGTTATTTAATGAAGTATCCAATTTAAAAATTAAGTAAACAACATTTTGAGTGTGTTCAAATACTTGTAGACAAAAACTGGGTTTCACCCATTACGGGCTAATAATTACAATTTTGACATCTCAACAGAGTGAAATGGGGAATGTTGTAATATATCAAGTGGCCATTTAACCCAGCCAATGACAGGTCATAAGCCTTGTAAACGCCTAGATATCCATATTCCCTTCCAAACTTCTCGTCTCTGTTGAGATGTCAAATTGTAAAAATTAAGTGTTTTAGACAGGCATATTTCAATTAAATATGCTTATAACGTTTGTAAATATTGAAAATTTTAATATGTAGGTAAAAATATATGGCACCTAACCAGGAGTTTTGAGAATAGGTATCTCAGAAGAATATTAAGTGTGCGGTGGTTTGACATTGTAAGCAACACAGAGCTGAGGCAACGGACGCAGCAACTCTTGGTATCAACTGCGCACGGCAAATGCGTTTTGGCCAGCCACATACTGCGTATGCCTCCCGAGAGCCTTAACCACGCTCACCTATTTTACAAGGCATCTGGTTTTCTGCGTCCTGGACGTCTACTGTTGACAGTAGGTCGGCAGTTTAAGTCAGAACTACGGGACGTGGACCTGACTGGGATGATGGCTTGGAGCCAGCTTGTGGAATCCATATACTCCACATAGGGAGCGGATATGGAGTGAAGGTAAAAAAAACTACAA
The DNA here is from genome assembly GCA_022494985.1 of Micrasema minimum. Lineage (NCBI taxonomy): Eukaryota > Metazoa > Arthropoda > Insecta > Trichoptera > Brachycentridae > Micrasema > Micrasema minimum. The sequence goes on along the minus strand of JAGVSP010000545.1, from coordinate 57,560 downwards.
ATTTAATGTTAATAATATATTAGACGGGTTGTTTTGTAAATTAGGTAACATCATTAAAATTATTTGTTTTCTGCGGTATTGTTATCTTTAAGCGAGGTATAATATCCCCTTAATGAGTAGGGGAATCACTCAACTTGGAAAAAAGACAGCGGCCACAGAACTTTGTCGTTTGTCATTTTGACAAACAGACACGCAGACCTAACCTAGACATTTAACATGCCGATTGAGATAGCGAACTTAATCCTGTGGTTAGGGCCTGCACATGTTTTTGATTTGAAAAAAAAAGAAGTTTATGCAATCTTATAATACTTATAATACTTCATTCACTTGAATATAGGAAATCGTGAGAATCTCTAGATTATGTTCGCACCGTCATCACCGAGCCACCACCCACCATTGATAATTATTGATATTATCATGGATAATTTACATAGCAAGGTTTTCGTATACATAATAAATATACCTACCTCAAGGGTGCTTTAAATATTGAATTTAACGGCTAGGGAAATTTAAGTGAATGAAACTCATTATGCGAGTAGAAAATATATTTATCAAAAGATTTTGAGAGCAAATGGGTCTTAACTAAACATATTAAACATAACGGCGCATTATGTACTTAATAAAAAAATTTAAGAGATCAACGCTATCGCACAGCAAATCGCCACTTCTCTGAATTCGATATCCTGTGTTATTAAAGGTGTATTCGTATCAAACAAAAGCCATTTTTTGTGATGCGACTAGGTGCGCGAAAGTCTCAATTTTTATTATTTTTGGATTCATGAACATTTCCATCGGATAAACTCGCATATACATCGGCAACAATAATAAAACATAAACTTAATTCGCCAGCTATTAGCGGGAGCGGGGGATAGATTTCATGATTGTCAACGTGCACGTTATGACGAATATTACTAATCATCAATAGCTCGCGTGTGTGCTGTGTATGTGGTATGTGTGTATTCTAAAAATGTACACATACACACACACATCACGCCACCCTTAAATTTTCATTCCTGAACTGAAAGCAAATTTGACATAACGAAAATTAGCAAATACAGGAAAATTATATTTATTTTAAAAATATGTATTGATATCTCACCAGTAGCTCTATCACAGATGATTGTCGACGTGCTTAAAAACGTGCTAAGCATTTGACCGATCACAATGAATATACGTTCATATCACGGTCGCGTTGCCAAGCACCATAGATGAAAGGCATACTTTGACAAATGTTTCGTTTTATTGATTTCTCAAATTGATTTAAACCAAATAAATGGGATGATAAATTGTGCACAAACAATTAAAACTAAGTTATTTTACTTTACTTACAGTTTTGGCGTAATTTCCATATTTAAAGCGGTAATTGATAATCCCGATCGATAACTTTTAACGGATGTTCCATTGTGATCGCGAAAACGTTAAACATCCATGGTGGGAAATCGATATCACGTCGCTTATTAGCACGTCGATAGTCATCTGTGATTGAGCTACAGAGACGAGAAGTTATTTCTGTGGAGTATAGTTTTTTTTTTTAAGTATTTAGATAAATGAAAAATGTTGTATTTCTTACATTATAGCAGTTGCTTATTAATCTGTACCACTTTTAAAGTACTACCTGCCTGCGAATATGTATACCTATATTATTATAACATGCAGACATCGTTGTTTGGTTTGTTATTTTGGTTTAATTTTGTATAAGTTTGTAGTTACAAGCACGAGATTTAAAACTGATTAGAAAGGCTGTTTGGTATTTTGGTATCCAATTCATAACCTTTGTTTAATTCATTTTTATTTTGCCTACACGTTATATCGACCAAATGGCGCGTAGGTAGCGGCCTGATACGATCCTCGATACAGTCGACTTCCACCTTTATTTGATGTCTGGCCATTTGTTGTTAGCAGATAACTGTGTACAGTGGGTACCTACTTACAAACATAGTTGCAGGATTAATATCAACACCGCGCACCGCCTTCGAAAACAAACGCGCCGACGATATTACTTACAGTCGATACCTGTAAACTTTAAATATTATTTGAAACGCGACTTTTATAATAGTCTCTTGCTTTCTGTGTGCATGATTGAACGAAGAGATATCGTGTCATCGTAACATTTAAATGTTAAATCATTAATCTAGTCCTAGCATGACATTTGAACTAAACCCGACGGGGTACCAGGCTCTTCGCAAATTAAGTACTTTACAAAACGTTTCGTTATGAATTTGTGACCGATCAACCACGAGCCAAGAAATTATAGCCTAGAGAAGACAATAATCGTGGTCACAACAAATAGCGGTAACCGTTATCAATTGGGGATCATTAGACAAAATTACATACATAGGTACGTTTTAAAGCCGAAGATAAAATAATGAAAACACGATATAATTAATATTTTATTAAATATTCCATCAACTTCAAAGGGTTGTATAATCATCAACCTGACTATGAAAAATTTCTCAGCGTGATATTTTGCCTTGAAGAAACAGAGTCATTAAATGAATTCACAAAATAGATTGATAGAACTGTAATTATGTAATGGAGATAAAGATTACAAAACCTCGGAAGAAAGCTCTACACAGTGTTATTGAACAAAGTTGTAGGTACAGATTATTGAGTATAAAATACGGTTTATGTTCACTTGAGTGGACTGATTTGCATTTTAGGTAGGCAATGGATTTTGGATATAATTTTTCTCTAATTTAAAAAAAATATATTTTATTTTAAATATACATATTTTATAGACAATACATAAAAGTATTTATTGTTCCCGCAAAGCCGGGGCTTGTCTGCGGGTTACATTACATATTAATACTTTTTTTTTCTTCTTATTTTATTACACAATTAGTATCAAACATTATAAGTATATTCTTATTTTAAGTAGGTAGCGTTGCATAACAATCACTGTGTGCCCTTTCAGAGGGTCTTAATGTTTTTTTTTAATCTAATAATATTTTTTTCTTCTTCAAAATACTTTTTAAAGGCGATTAAATAAATCTGGAATAACACACGCCAATATTCTTTTCCCGTAATAGTTTACCTGCCGAGGCTGCCTCAGCCGCTGTGCCGAAACTAATCTAGTCTCAATCGGGTGTGATATTTTTATTTTGTGCCCATCGTCAAGGAAATGATCTGTCATTATTTTAAATCTGCATAGATTTTCCACAGATAAGACGTTGACATAGTAATATATTGTGATTATCTTTTGCGTCTCTTAATTTTTTTTGGAACTATGCATTTTAGTATTCTGATTTGTAAGTTCAAGATCCTGTCGATATAAGATTTAAAAGTAAGGCCCTATATTCTTAGTCTATAGGTAATAATCGGCTCAACTAACCCCATGTAAACCAGTCTATATGACTATGTCTATGGTGTGACTAGTATTTATTTATTTATGGATGATTTATTAAGCGCTATTTTTGCGATAAATCGCCCCAAGAGCGCAATAATCTTAGGAACAATCAAATAAGAATATCAATATGAACTTTTTGATAAGTGCAATATAACTAATTATTATTTCAATGTTATAAGATAAATATATCATTCTACGCTCTATGCACCATTTTGTGCGGATAAGTGAAAATAGGAGTAGTAGAGTAGTATTATGTATGTATTATTAGTTTATCTACTTATTTATATACAAATTAACACATCATAATAATTAACTATTGAAAAAGCTTTAAAAAATGTAGGTTATACAGTATTGTACCATTTTATGTTAAATTGAACACTTTAATACTTGATAGATATTGGAAAATAAAAAGTAAATAAAATTCCTGAAATATTTATTTAGTTGGGTGATTAGTTTTGTCATAAAAGGCCTTTAACGATTTCCATGTGAAGATGGAGAGTGGTACCACCTCGGGAAGAGATTACACGATGGCAGCTATGCAATTCTGAACTTTAATAAAAAGAGCATTAAGATTTATTTTTACCAAACTATTCACAAGAAGTTTTGAGAATAGGTGTCTTAGAAGAATTTTAGGTGTGCGGTGGTTTGACTTTGTAAGGAACACAGAGGTGAGGCAACGGACACAGCCACCCTTGGTATCTACTGTCATCCGGCGTTTCGGCTGGCTAGGCCATATACCACGTATGCCTCCCGAGAGCCCTAACCATGCTCGCGTATTTTACAAGGCATCAGGTTCTCGGCGTCCTGGTCGCCCACTGTTGACAATTCGTCGGCAGTTTGCGTCAGAGCTGCGGGACGAGGACTTGACTTGGGAGGATGCACGGGAGCTGGCGGCCGATCGCTTGGCCTGGAGGCAGTTTGTGGATTCCATATGCTCCACATAGGGAGCGGATATGGTATGATGATGATGATGAACTATTACTTTACTAATACTACTACTTCTTTCTCTTATTCACACCTAATGCAGCATAGGGTACTGCATTGTTGTACCACGTTATACGAGTATGTATCGTGATCATTTTTATTGGTCTTAAGTTTCAGTACCAGTCCCAGGTATCACATGTGAATTATTTAATGCGAAAAACTACATAAATTTTTAAAGTATAATGTGATGTGTATATTATGTACGTATGTGTAATCATGTCCCTGTTTTTCAATTAACGTTGTGTTCCGTTGAGGCGGAATTTCTCGATTATCTACATGAAAACCATGAATTTTCTTTTTTTAAACATAAATATGGGTTTTTTATAATATCAAAGCCGAATAAAAATTTACGAAGTTATCTCAGATTTGTCACCACCCTAGTGCGACAGGGCTGCGTCCTTGCCCTATTTCTGTTAATAATCCTATGGATTTACTTCCTGAGGATGTTAATACCGCCAGAACAAGAAATCTCCATCTCCTTCTCGTCCCGAAACCTCTGCAACCTGGTGTATGGCGGTGGCGCCGGCTTAATTGACAACTCAGTTGGAACTCTTCAAGTTATTTTTGATAGACTTGCCACCACACATGCATAGGTTGAGAAATCAACACAGGAAGAACCCATGTCATGTGTGACATTCCTTGCCAAGATGGCTAACCGACCAAGCAGTGAAAGCCCCACCCTTTCCCTAGACTGTTTTAAAGACTATTGAGTCTTTTTTCAGTCCAGCACAACTCTACCGATTTTTTAAAGCTAATCCGCGAAATTTAATAAATTCAGTTTTAACTGGAAAAAGCGGAAGAAAAGAAGGTTAAATACGCAACCAAATGCTTTCATTGCCCCTATCACTGTCTCGGCTCTAAGATTGTCTTAAACACATTCACCCCAACCTGCTCAAGGAGCTGGCCCAAATTTATAGTGATAGGGATATTAGTAATTCTACCCCTTTTTTAGTAGTTAGTTACAACCACCACCCGCCCAACCGCAGCCTCCCGCCCGCCCCCCGTCAGCCACGCCCAGAGAAGACGCGGCAGCAGCAAACTCGGCCGAGTCCAAACCACAACATATATTCAACCAGTCATCCTATCTGTGCGGACCTATTTCATGCGTCCCCTGCCGCACCCTATCCACATCCTAACCAAAACAAGTCACAGTCATACGCAAAGAAATGAGAAAGAAGGACTCCACCAAGGAACACCCACGCCAGTCCCCAGAAATGCAGCCCCGAGGGACTCAGGCAAGCGAGGGCGACCAGACGGGGACTACCCCACTAAATCTATTGTTAGTGTTATCATAACTTCTCCCTTTTATGGGAATGAAAATTCACAAAATACGAGTTCAGTCCAGTCCAAAATACACCAAGCTACTCATGCCGACCATATCATAACCGACCAAGCAAGTCATCAAGTTACAAGTTCTTTATCTTAATCGTTATCTTAATAATCAGAGCAGTCGTGGTCACTGCAGTAAGGGAAAGCATGCCGCCATTTTATCTATCTCTGCAGCACTTCTGGAAGTCTCCTAAAGAGATACGCCCGTCGCCTTAGTTTCCAAGTCAGTCAATCTCGATAGATTCCTTCCACGAAACATATTACCAGTTACTAGTAACGCATGGATAAGTTCATTCATTCATTTTTAATAACGTAACTAAGGGTTTGAATTTATAAATACGAAATGATATTTTTACACAAAGCAAAAAACAGTATAGTCTGAATAATAAAAGACCCGTAGGTTAACACATTGATTGTAAGCTTTATTGATTGACCTATTGTTAGAACATTTTTCTCTGCTGAGTTGTAAGAAAACATTCGATGTTCATTTCCTAGATTTTATAAAATCATACCTATTGGATTTGAAAATAAACTGAAAACTAGGTAGAAAAGTAATCAACGCTTATAAAATACATTGATAGCTTAATGACGAAAATAAAACTTCTGGTGTTTAGTTAAATATTAAATAATTAAGTATAAAATAAATGCACGCGAGGAAACCACTCGTGAGGTTTTGGGTGAGTTCTAATCTAATTTCTAAATGGTGCCTATATTCTTTTACTTCACATACTATTTTAATGAAATACTTATCTAAATAATTTAATTTCTGGGTTACTTTCAAATAGTCAAAATATGTAATAAAAAAGTTGTGGTAGAGGGAGATTGGGATTCTAATCCGTGGGCACCGGACTCTAACTACTAGTATTTTTATTTGTTTATTTCTGGACGAATTTTAAAGCGCTATTTTTGCGAGAAATTACCTTTTGGTCCTATGTATACTATAATTCTCATAAAACATTTATAATTATTATTGATTTTTTTTTTTTTAAATTCCTGTTAACTTATCGTTGACGAAAATGACGATTTTTTTTCAGTTTGTGTTGAGTTCGCATTTTTTGTGGTCAACAATATTTAGATAAATAATAATTACTAGATCAAAATGCATTGGTACTCCGTTTAGTTTAAAAATAATTCCGTTATAATGATCAACATTTTTAACGTTTAATCGAAACTTATTACGTTCCGCTAAAATATACCGGCTTTATTTTAAGCAATAAACTTCATAGACAATGTGAATTCATTGCACGGGTATTTTAAATGAATTCATAAATATCGTGATTGTATTATTTTAATTGGGTCAATGTACAAGAGAAAAAAAGAAATAATTTTTAAAACGTCCCTACTAATTTCGAGTTCGTTTATTCATCACCCAAATGCCAATTTATTAAACCTTCGTATTAATGTAACACGTACGATTCAAGTAGGCACTTCCTAAAAAAGATTCTTACCACTATATTTTCATTAGATGGCAAATCTGTTGTAGGTTTATCAAGTGGCCATAATTCTAGCCGATAACAGATCGTAAGCCTTGTAAACAAAAACCTAGATATCTTTATTCCCTTATATACCCTCATTGTTTATGAAGATAATAATATATTTGTAATAATTGAAATTCCCAACTCACTCAAGACTCGAGTTTTCAACCAATGCATTATGCATTACTTATGGCGCGGAATCAATGACTCTGACCAAGCAATCCTCCCATAAGTTGCAAGTTGCACAGAGGAGCATGGAGAGAATTATGCTTGGAATAATATTAAGAGACCGAAAAAGAAACGATTGGATCCGACGCCAGACAAAGGTCTGCGACGTGGTGGAGCGAATTGCTTGGTTGAAGTGGAAATGGGCCGGTCACATAGCAGGAACGACGGACGACAGATGGACGAAACGCGTTCTGGTGTGGAGACCGAGAAACCAGAGGCCTCAAGGACGTCCACCGATGAGATGGGTGGACGACATCAGGAAGTCTGCTGGAAGACAGTGGATGGGGGCGGCGCAGGAGTAGAGACGGCAGGGGGAGGCCTATGTCCAGCAGTGGACCTCAACGGGCTGAAGTGATGATGATTCTCGGTTAAAGTTGAAATGGGCCGGTCACTTAGCCAGATTGACGGTGGAAACGTTTTCTGGTGTGGAGACCTAGAAACCCGAAGTCTAACAAAAGAATTTATGTTTTATGAATTTATTACCATGTTTACTTAATCGTGATTTAATAATCCACAAAATCATACAAATTGTTCTTGATTTGATCAAATACATACCTACTAACGGAGTCAATACAGTACATAGTAATTTCATTGATTTGTGTTTTCATGTTAAAGTGAGTTCTTCACATTAGGGTCGGCTGTAATTCGAATTTAATATCGGCTATTATCGTCAAAAATATTTTATGTAGCATATGCGCTAGGTAGTTGCAAGACGAGTGTCGTTATCTATTTTAGGTAGAACTATTTTGGTATTGCTATGTTTTATAACAAAAATGAAACTGATTATTAAATGTAATGACTTAAATAATGTTACACAAAACGTCGCGGAGTAGTATACCCGGGGAGAGCCTGGCACCAAAGAGAGCGATCTTCGTATGTAAAATCAATTTATAGTTCAAATGAAAATCTATTTTTTTGTTTTTACATTAATAAGTTATTACAACAGTTTTACTAATATAATTTCATTTGTGATACACACATGAACAAAGGTCGAGATAATCAAACCATGACATAATGCACTTTGATCTTAAATAACAATTATTATTGTGGAGATGAAGATAGTTGTGTTTTATTCCACTATTCTATTTTTTGACCTTGTTCCTGTTAACTTTCTCATAAAGATAGATACTTTCTGTAATGAGCCCATCAATAATGGTGGCACAAATCAAAAAAAATCTCTTTTGTTGACGAGTTTTGTTTGTCAAATAAGTGATTTACATACTTATATTTATTTATTTATTTTATTTAGTTTTACGCCCATGGGGCTTTTACATAGACATTTTTAAATGATTACACAGTAGGTAGCTATTCATTACCGACAGAGATGGCATCCAGACACTGTGCCCTAAAATGCACTAGATTTGTGTTGAAAACATCAATATTGTTAGTATACTTGTTAGCCAGTGCGTGCATTCTTCGTATCGGTAATATTATTTTACTTTCTGTAGCTATGGCCAATTCCAACAACCTTTAATTTGTTAAATTTGTTTTATCAATGTGATTGTTTTTTAAAAATCTAATCGTGTGCAATGTTACGTATGGGTATGATTTTGGCTCTGAATATTATGTATCTATTATGAATTGTAAACAATATGTTATGTAACAATGAAGGTAGGTACATGATAAAGTCACCTCTGTTAAGTGATAAGTATAATGGGAATGTATGTACATTTAATGTTTCAAAGAAGATATATAAAAAATATCAAAGTAGGTACGGGGTTACATGCGACACTTTCGATTTATGCTAATTTTAGTTAAAAATTATTTATTTTTTACAAACAATCAGTAATGTTAGTAAGTACCACTATTCTACATATTATGAGAACACTTATATACTTTTATAACTATGCAAGCACAGAAAATTTTTGTAATGATCCCCGCTATTATTAATATTGGTACTGAAGCGTAAAACTTGATCATCCTACCTTCATGTAATAAAATGATCAAGAGACACTGAACTTGGTGTGCCAAAGCAGTGCCCTATGCACCATTGGGTGCGGATAAGGGAAAGTAGTAACAGTAGTAGTAATTATTAATATATACATATGTAAAGGTAACATATACTATTGGATGGATTCTTTTTTTAAATTTATTAAGAAATGCAATACACTTCCTAAATGGGAATGAGTCACCTTCAAGAAACCAGATATATGACCCCCAAGTAACTTCACTCTGTCTTATTTGGGTTAAACAGGTGCCCTCAGATTATAAATTCGAATTCATCCCAAATATCTTTCGAATTATCTTCAACTCGAATTCGAATTCGGATTCGAATTAATCAGGTTGAAATGGTCTAAATATGTGTTTTTAGAAAGCAGGGCTGTTGAAAAAAACTGCAACTAACTTTACACCCGTGTATGTGTCAAACCAATAATGACAGAATACTCAATATTACACCAATAGGGTTCTTCCCGATAACATGAATATCCTTGAAAACGCTATAAATATTTAAAGTATATTTTTACAATTCCAACGATATAAAACACAATGATCAAAAATTTTGTTTTCATTTATAAATTTATGTTTTGAAAACATGAAATTACGAGTGACTTTTAACGTCATACCCGTCTACCGTGGAAGGCGTGAAATTCATTCCGTAGTGAGCGCCTATATTGCTGTGACGTCACACCGCATGCGCGCTAAATGGAGGATTTTGCGAGCTATTTCAAACCGCGCTAAAAAATTCATATGACATCGTAAAAAAAATAAAAAAATTTCCTTGATATTGTAATTTTTCAATCATTTTTTTGGAATAAAAAATAAAAATTGGAAAAGAACCCAATTGTACATAGTTTGTTATATTGTTCATCTGTATGTTGGAGCATTTGAATCTAGTATGAATCAAATGAAATCCTTCTAACATAGAGAACCTATAAAGCCAAGTGTTATTGCGCTAACATTTGGCTAGAAAGCTTTAAGTTAAAAAAAATTGAGCCCCTAAAGAATCTCAATATGCAAAGATTATCTTGAAAATCAGCTTTTGATTTTCCAAAAGCCGCATGAACTTACTTAACAGAGAAAACACTTGTTTTTTATTCAATAAAATTTCACAAAAAATTAAAAAGATATCGCGTTTTAGTTTGTTGCAGTTTTTTTCAGTACCTCTAATAGAATTATGTCATATATTTTTTTATACTGTTGAGAATAGTAATTTTATTTTAAAGTAAATTCATTTTTATCAACATTTTGAACGTATACAAATATTTGTAGAAAAATTACTGGATTATACCCATGCTGGGCTGATATCAGATATCATTGATATCCCAACAGAGACAGAGAAACTTTGGAAACGAATGTGGGTTATCTAGGCGTTTACAGGGCTTATGACCTGTTATTGGCTGGGTTAAGTGGCCACTTGATGACACATTTTTGAAACTACTATACATGTTGAGTTTGTACAGAAGTATCCACATTTGAGTTGGTTTTTCGACAGTTTTTAATATTTTTTCTCTCTAGTGACATCTGTTGAGAAGATTGTTAAGCATTTTTGGAAGTTGTAGTACAAAAAGTGGCCACTTAACCCAGCCAATGACAGGTCATAAGCCCTGTAAACGCCTAGATAACCCACATTCGTTTCCAGAGTTTCTCTGTCTCTGTTGGGATATCAATAATATCTAAATCCACTTTAATTATTTTTATTTCAACATAGATGAAGAAGCTTTCTCCAAGTTTGGGAATGAGGATATTCAAGCGTATAAAGGGCTAAATGAAAGCAGGGAGGAATAAAAGCTTAAAGAAAAGATAAGAAAGGTTTTTTTTTCACCGTGTTTTAAAACAGGCAATTGTTTCGGATTCTCTTATGGTGATAAAGAGTTGATTCCACGTTACAAGTTCCATGTGTTTTCACAATAAATTGTCTAATCAATATTTTTTTACGCGCCTACACAAATATTAACCATATATATGAGCTCTTACGACGGGATTTCAAGACTGGACTAACTGTGAACACTTATTTTGCCATCGCGGCCCAGATTTGAGCCGTAAAAAGGAACTTTAGTGCACTTAATTACGCTCTAACTACGTGTTATTAGAAGCAAAGATAAATATTTATTGAGAACTTGATATCGGAGATGTACGACTGTACGTGCACGGAGTTAATCAAAACAAACAAAGGGCTACACTAACATATTCAAATTACACAAGAAATTATGAAATCGTACTAATTCGAAACATTTAGAAAAAAGTACACTGTTAAAACACTCCTGAAGTTCACACGAATGGGTGTATATTCGGCAGTAGTTTAGTGCTTTGTTACACCGTGTGGGCATATATCTTTTAAAAGTTTTGTCTATGGTTCCAAATGAAATCGACAAGATTCCAACATAACTTATCCAGATCACTGAAATTGTCTTTTTTATTAAATTTTGAAATTTTGAACTAGCGTTGACGTGTAAAATCATCTTGCCTGTATGTAACAAATTATCAAAATTCACTGACATACCAATGCAGTAGTGCCCTATGCTCTCTTGGAAAAAATATTATTAATTACTGATAATAAATGTAAAGACGAGAAACGGCATGGCAATTAGATCATTTTTCTACACCATAATAAAACTAGTCAAGCAGTTCTTCTGAATGGTTTTTATACGATGGAGATCAAAGAAACAATATTTTATACTGAAATGGTACACCAAGTGCAGTGAATCTTGATAATTTGTTACGTGAAGGCAAGATGATCAGTCTTACGCTGAATATTATTAAAGCTATAAATAGCAAAGCAAGTCTTATCTAGTTAAACATACCTGAGCTTCACAACGAACCTCATTATTTTGAGATTTTCAATATAAGCCCTACGAGATGGATTTCTCTATAATAATTAACTACCAGTATTCTGTTAGGTGAACAATATGCTGTTGCAACAATGCGCTTTAGGATGGAACTAGCGACTAGAAGGTCTTCAGAGGAATCCTTGCTTTGCAGCCCTTTGCAGCGATTTGCAGCGCTTTGCAGCTCAGTATGTGGCTAATCCTTTCACTACTAATACCTGATTGAATTGATTGATCAAGACCAAGTATCAATTAGGATAAAGCGAAACGCTCTAACTAATAAGTCATTATATTTGTAATTACATCAAAACTTAGCATCGAACTTATAAAATGTGTACTCGCTTATGATTAAGGATGATGTAAGAAATCTGCAGTAAAATCGATTTTTTTGTTTGAAACCCACAGTAATATAGTTTGATCACACTTTTTGTTGGTTTAATTTTGCGAAATGAAAGGAAAGTAAAAATAATTATATTCTTAATAATTAAACTCTCTTTACCCACCTAATGGTTGAGTGGCTTCTTCGAAGCATAATTATTATTGTTAACAGTTAAAATATTACTATTGACATTTTGTTGAATCGATGTTTATTTATTTTATTCATTTATTTTTACACGCATACTTGACTTTTTTTTTAAATCTATGAAATACCTCACTGGGCAAGTCCCGTGCGAGGTACTCATTAACAAAACTTTTTTTTTCGTTGGTAGTAAATAATAATAAAACTAATAGTCTGCCTCTTAACATAGTGGTAACGCATTTGGCTACCGTGCATGAGGTCGCGGGTTCGATTCCCGTAGGGGGTCAACATGAAATTATTTTCATATTTATGTTTCATGTGTGATACCTTGGACTGGTTCTGAAGCGTGAGACTGATCATCCTACCTTCGTGTAATAAAATCGTCAATATACACTGCACTTGGTGTAGAGATGCATTGCCCTTTGCACCATTGGGTGCGGATAAGGGAAAGTAGTAGTAGTAATTGTAAATAATTTATGTATATTTTGGTGGTGCGACTATCTCAAGACACTTCTCTTTGCCATCTCACAAAGCCACTTTTCCGCAAATAAATACAAATGTTTTTTATCCTTCTCTATTTTGTCTTCAGGGTAAATTTGGGAGCCAGATATATATGTGACTTCTTTGACCCAATGCAGTTTTCACTTTAGGATATGCATCTATTGTTCTACACGAAGCATGAATATTGTTTTATTGCTGATAAAAGCCGTTAATTCGTAACTACAATAATCTTAGGTGTAGCACTAAAAGAAAAAAATATGTGCTGGCTTACAGTAAGTTGTTACACTCGGTTGGGTGTCTGAGGATTTACCAAAATGGCTGTAAATACACCTCCAATTATGAAATGGTAGTTGCAGCCAATTAAGTAACTTTTCACGAATATTCTACTCTCTACAGCCTGAATACAGGACAATATCCACGGCCTTCCGGTTAACTTTAGTTTTCTAATTAAGGCGAAGTGAGGCGAGCAGGCCACGGGGAAGCCGCAATATGGGACGACATATTCACATAATATATCACAATGATTTTCGTGCTCTTCAGCCTCTGGTGGAAATATAATGGTAGTAGGGCAACAAAAACGCAGCGTGAAGTAAACCTTCGCACCATGTTAGGTCTCATACCACTACTCCTGCGTACTCGGTACGTAAGGCCTTGTTTAGATATTATCAATGCGCACTTTATACGAGACAGACAACTATACAGTTTCTTGTGCACTTTCTTGTTCAGAAAACTGTAGTCTGTCAAAAGACACGCTAACTTTATATATTTTTTAAGCACAATCGTATGTTTGAATACAGAAAATTGACAATATAGCTAGCTAATAATGTAAATTTTAGGTTTTTAAAAGCATTCAATACAAATATATCAATATCCACCTAAACGTTTATCTGTCAGGTCAGTTCAATATTCATTCAATATTCCATTCATTTTTCGCTTTTTCGCTTTCAAACAGTTTGCAGTTTTGCTTCGATTTTAATTTAGGTTTCCATAGATAACCAAACCGTACTTACGTATACGGATGACAGAGGAGTTTTCACATGTGAAGCGTCGCGCCATTTCACTGTATATAAAGTTCTGATAATTGGCAGATATGGGTATCAAATACTAGGCGAAATGGGAAATGTTTTTATACATCAAGTGGCCATTTAACCCAGCCAATGACAGGTCATAAGCCATGTAAACGCTTAGATATCCACATTTCCTTCCAAACGTCTCGCTCTGTTGAGATGTAAAATTGTAATTATACGGACAGTCTTTATTTTCAAGGGTCTATCAGTAACGTATTCAAGTTTGAAGAAAAATGCATGGTTTCGCACGTTTTTATAATAATTTGTCAACCTAAGATTGCTCGATGCGCCTTTCTCTTACCCGTTTAAACATGGCTTGGCATGTCGGCCAAATGCAAGCTAGAGATAACTTTTACTGAGTTTAAAATACGCTTTTACGCTTGAAACACTTTGTTTAACACTAGCCCCCACAAGCTATACTAAAGTGTATGGCAGTGTATAACACTTAAGTCCAATTATTAATTTTTAATGTGTAAAATTCGTCATCATCATAATCAACATATTTCCACTGTCTCCGGGCTATCGGCTGCCATTTCCTATACGTCCTCCCAAGGCAGGTCGACATTTCAAAGCTCCAACGTAAACTGTCGTCGGATTGTCAGCAATGGAAGGACGTCCAGGACGCCGGAAACCTGACCGGCGAGACATACGTACTTAAACTTGTCTATTGCGACGATCTCTGTGTCAACTTCAAGTCGGCATATACGATTGGTGCAAACAGTAGTATTATAAATATGTCGCCTCGGTGTAAAATCAGTTAATTCATTTTTTTTAATTTAAAATTAGTTCAATTATTATTAATCAATGAGTCAAGATTTGTATGTATACAAGTAGGTAGACATATTTATTTCTTAGACGATTTACAGACAGCTTTCACAAGTTTATTCATTCGGAGTAAAGGCGTATAAACAGCTTTCATTTGTTTGTGTTCCTCAAAGTAAATTAATGCAATTATTAAACTTACCGTTCCTTCGGCGAGCACCTACAGCAGAATGAAGAAGAAGCACCATCAAGATGGCGAGGACCGCATTAAACGGCCCCATTTTGTCGCTAATAACGCCACTCAAAGTTTTACCATAGATAAGTCTCAGGATTTAAAACTAAACCCGTTTACTACTAAAACAAATCACTCAGGAATATTAGAATAAATCAAAATGGTCGAGATAACGACCATCGCAAGGTTTCGAGACCTTAATGGATGCATATAAAATTAAAAATGTTTTATTATTTATTTATTGAAATTGTCTTTTTTTTCAATTTTTCTGCCACCGCGCGCCGGACAATACACTCGCCTCTCTCCGTGTTTATCCCGCGTTTGAAGCTCCGCTCAATACATCTGATGATTGTCATCGACAGTCTTCATGGACGTAAGAACATAACATTAAATAAATAATTCACTTTTCTTCAATTTTCAAAAAAAATATTTGAACCATTACTTCGAATTTATTAACATTAATACTTTTATCGATATTTTTTATTTGTAATTTACAAAAGAATCTAACGGCAATTCGCAATCACACACTAAAATACAGGATGATTTTTTTTTTAAATGCTGTAATTTTTTTTATATAGCTCTACCCCCGATTTTCCTATGTCTACCGGTTCGAGACGACACGTCATAATCCGTCTCTTCTCCAGGGTAACAATGCAGTGCATTGTGTACCATTGGGTGCGGATAAGGGAGAGAAGTTGTAGTAGTTGTAGTGTAGTGTAGTAGATCAGAATTTAAGAGTTACGTCTCGAAACTGATAGACATAGAAAAGTCGGTGAAGAGTTATAGGTGTACACAAATATTTATTGAAATATTTGACCACAAAGATAATGCACAAAAAATATTGATCATTTATAAATTACTGTAATTTATTCAAAGTAAAATAATATCCCCGATCAAGAGCCATAGATACAAGAAGACAAGATTCTGTATAAACTGTGACGAATTTATGTCGTTTCCTAATTAGTCGTCTACAGAACAAATATTTGACAGAAAAAAGTTTGTAGCGGGATTTTCAGTTGGGTTCATAATTTCATAATTAACACGTTTGCGTATCTCATTTGTTCATCTAAATCAACGTATTAGTTTTATTACGTAGATTATTTTTTTACGTAGACTTCTGATTTGTCTTAGTCATGGTGTAGCACTATGGACTGCCATGCATGAGGCCTTGGGTCCGATTCCCAAGAGAGTCAAGATAAAATATTTTGATATATATTTTTTTCACTTATGTTTTTTATGCATATCTTTGACTGGTCCAGTAGCGTAAATAAAATCATTGTTCTGTACTTGGCTAACATGTGCAGTCCCCTATGCACTATTAAGTGCAGATAGTAGAAATGGTGATGAAAAATAGTTTACCTAGGACTAAGATACATGAGATCGTGTAATATTGTTACAAACTTGTGTAATCCATGATCAAGATACCTACTCTGAGAAAAAATGGCTCTCTATGCACCGACAACTCAACATAACACCTAAAATTACTAACTAGAAATGATATCTGTATTCAAGCTTTTGTAGATGATATTTTTTAATTACTTCTGCCCAGGACTGGGAAAAAAAATCAATATCACCTTTTAGGTAACAAATGCTATGTTAATGACAAAAAAGCAATGATCCTCTTCCAACTTTGTTTATGAATGAATAATAAAACTAGCCATAGTTGACGCGATCAAGATGTTTGGTGTCACAATAGACAGGATACTAAATGGGTCACTCCATGACGACAACATTTTTGTAAAAATGCAACAAGGCCTACATAGGTGTGGTCTCTTGCGGTAATGCAACAGATATGTTATGGCGCCATAGAACGTCTCGTTACATATGCGGATAGTACGAACTGGGCTAATGCACACAATAAAAATGACTATCAGAGAAAACTGTAATTTCCAAAGACACCGTTGCACATGGCACGTGGAAGAGAATGCCTCAAGAAAGAGTAACAGAAATCCTATGTGGATCCCTTAGTAGATACGGCCGAGAAGCAGGATGAGGTGGTTGGAATGTGAAGAAGTGGACTGGAGAAGGATGGCCAAGAACTGTGCAAAGTGCACTTCTGGAAATGACCAAATCCCGCCCCGGGATCGAGAAAGAAGATGAAGAGAAAACTAGTAAGCTTTCAATGACAATTTGCCAATAAATCTCATAGAGGATACCGAACAATCTCTCTTATCTTAGTCAACTTGTCTCAGCACATGCTTTCACAGAATTCACTCGGGCTAGACCTTGGAGTTCAAGAACGAAAATATATTTATAATCTCAGGAAAACTGGTAAATTGAACATGATTCCAGATGATGCAATATACCAAGGGACAGTAGATTCTTTTTCTCTTCCGCACTCCAGCTCTGGCGCGGCAAAGGAATTCTAGCAATCTGCCACTTTCTAGATACAAATTTCCTACACGTATCCCAAATAAAATCATAATCTCCACTGATGGCAGTCTTTTAGAAGGTAAATAAAGACCTAACTGGTAAGATGTATAAACTAGATAACCTATGCTCAGTTTTCAGGCTGAATTTGTTACTATCAATAAGAGAAGTACTTGGTTTGTTGGACATGTTCCCACAATTATAAAAAGCATTCATCGCCTACCGCTGCTCATTAAGTTTATGACATCGACGATCTTTTAATTAAAAAGACTTTGAATCCCTTATATTATTTGATTGATACAGTATATTCTGCTACTCATACCTATAGGTACTTTTTAAAAAGGAATCTTTTAAACACGTCGGTGTTTTTCAAGATTGTAGAAGTTATATTAATTATATTATAAGTCACCCCATTTAGCCCCTTGAGAGTAAAGAGCACACGTAAACATCTTACTTATTAAAATTCTTAATTTAAAGTGTTTTATTTTCAGCAGGAAGGTATGGTCCTTAACATGATATAAATTTTTGATATACGAACAAACGTAGGCAATTGACCAATGTGTCTTCTAACCCTAGCCAACTTACATGACATAATATTAAACCGCGTAATCATGATAAAACCGCGAAAGGAGATCGGTTTAAATTTCAAGCAAATAAAAATAATAATTCTAAACTTGGTCCTCGCGTGACCGAAAACTTCGGATATTATTTTATTATACATCATGTTTAAATGATACTCGTATTCCACAGAATACTACTATAACAGGTAAATACTGGGTTGCGCCAGAGAAATAAAATATTTACATACAAAGGATGCGCAATCATTGATTGAGTAAAGGGATGTAAACAAACTGTAAAAAAATATACTCCAACCAACTACTCTATCCAACTAATCAAAATATTGGTACTAAATATGTTCCAACAATAAAAACAATTTGTATAACATATAAACAGCATTTTGATTGTGTCCAAATACTTGTATACAAAACTGAATATCAAATACAAGGCGGAATGGAGAATATTGTAATACATCAATTGGCCACAGCCAATGACATCCTTATTCCCTTCCAAACATTTCGTCTTTGTTGAGATATCAATCGTAATGAATTTTATTTGCATGAACTACACATTCAAAATCACTTGCAAACAAGTGGAGTCTGTTCATTTTAAAAGAAAACATAATTTAATTAAAGAACAGCAAATTGGGTGCGGATAAGGGAAAGTACTATATGTATTAATGTGATTGAAACGCTAATTAAATATTTCTAATTAGCAGGTAATTACATAATTAATTATTTCATTTTTAAATCATGGAACTTTAATCAAAAAGTAAATTGTTGCCAATGGCGTTTATTTCATTGTTGCTTCAAACACGATTTATCAAATTAGTGAATTACAAAATGCTTAAAAACAAATATATTTAAACTTGCTAATGTAACAAGTAAATTTTACACCTAAATAAATTTTATCGTGTTAAGTTTATTTCGTGGCTGCAGTTGTATTGGTCTCGCTACCGAGTTAGGGCGAGGGGACCAAGGCGAGTAAATATCTATATTTCTTAGGCGAGATGACCCTGATGATACCTATATTCGTGGGCAACAAGGTAGTGCAACGTCAGAAACCCGCCGCGCCGCCCCAAGTACAACGAAGAAGCACGAGCAGCCGGCGCCGCGCGCCGCGCCGCGCCGCGCCGAGACAAGCAGCGTGCGTCGGAGAGACATGTGCTGGTGACGCGAGAGCTGAAGCGCCCACTTTGTGGTTTGACAGCACAAACTCACGCAGTGTGACAGGTTCCTGCAGAAGAGTAAAGAAGACAGGTGGCATTTCGTGAAGACGATTGTGTGTCTCTTGTCTGGAGGCAGGACACAGGTCGCCCAAATGCTCGGTGAAGTGCAACGTTTTCCGTAAGTCCGACAACCAGCTAGTGCGTGGGGGGTGCAGCCACCCACCGGTGAGTGCTCAAATAGAAAATCACGCGCTTCTAGTGAGGGACAGAACGCCGATCTCGTTCAATATAGCGAAAGCTAAATATAGCGCCGGTCGTAGTGGAAGGGCCCCAAGGCCAAGTGGACATACACGTCCTACTAGATGAAGACTCGTCAGTGACATCCCTCGAGCAGGAAGTCACTGACAGAATCGGTACAGTTGGAGAGTGCGCCTAAATCGGGGCGAGCGGATCCCTGGACACCATCCGCTCACGGTGCGTATCAGTGACTTTGATAAACGTTGAAAGATAGTTTGACATTCGAGTTCAAAGTTCAAACAATAGCGGCGATGAACCTGCCGCGCCAGAGTGAAGAGGGCCCCAGTGCGCCAGGCTGTAGTGCCAGACTGAGGATGTTAATCGGCCTGGAACACGCCACTTAGATGGCGCTGACCGGCCCTCCAGCGCTACAAGAGGATGGCTGTCATGACGGATGGCCGGATGACGTCACTGAGTCCCGTGAACAAGGACAGAGATCTGGAGAGTCTCGTGAAAAGGAACTTTCCGGTGGACTCACTGGGAATCACCACCGCGATCGGCATGAGAATTGGACGCGCGCATTGGAACTCCTCCGCAGCTCCACCAGGCAACTGCCGTCTGATCGCTGGGAGACTGGATTACTACACTCTTCCGGACAATCTTCAAGGCGCGCCCGACCTCTTACTCTCGCTGGAGTGGTCGCTGGCTGCTAACCGCAGAGTACAAGGAAAGGATGAATAATTACGGCGTGAAAGGTTACGCCAGGAGGCTCACCCCAGGGACGACAGTTGTCTTCAAGCGTCCAAAACTACACGCGGTATAGAATGGAGATTCATCCTGCCATCGCATCGTCGCTCCATATGGGGGGAGCGTGGGAGAGGTTCGTACGTTCGATAAAGCGAGCTCTCCACGCCACGCTTAAATAACCAACCTAGAGAAGAAAAGTTGTTGACGCTACTCGCGGAAGCCGAGTATACGGTCCACAACCATCCCCTAACGCACGTGGCGACCGACGTCAGCCGAGGACGAGCCACCGCCGACCCTCAACCGTTTCATTTTGGGAGAAGCCAACTGCCATCCGACTACAGTAACCGTGTTCTTCCAAAGATTGCCTCTTCAAAGGCTCAACAAATAGCTTTGGTCAACTTCTGTAGGAAGAGGGCCAGAGTAATGCAAAGGAGACGGCTGAATGACATGAATAGAATAGAAGTCGCCAGAGAGGCGATTCTGTAACTGTGTTCCTTCTTAAGGCGACTATTATGGATCAAATCCTTAGATAAGGATGTTTGCGATTCTCGATCTAAAATTTGACAGATGAATTCCTTCCGCGAAGGCGAAATTCTTTAAAACTTTCCTTAACGTAAGGCGGCTATTTAACCCGACGTTAACGCTAAGGATCTTGAGCAATTTGGTTTTTAACAGAAAAGTATTCAAAATACATAGTTAATATCGCATATTAACGTTAGTAAACATTGTTTGTTACTTTATTCCCTATTTTTTCATTATAAATTACCATCTACGTAAAATAATTACTATGCTGCTTTATGCTTTTGTCAAACTTTGTTTTTCAAATATTAATAAAAAGTACCCTTGTAATACCTAATAAAAATGGTGATGAAGATACTTATTATACATCGAGTTTACTTAATGATCGCTTAAGTACTCAAATTAATTGTTTTCTAACAAATATTTTTTTTTTAATAAAGTAATGAACTATAACCTCCAATTGTATGCCAACACTTACTTCGTTTCTCCTTGATTCCAACAATGTTTTGAAGTTTTGAGTACGTTTTGACTGTTATTTCTTACTTCTATGGCTAAAAAAGTCAAACCAATGACAATAAAATATATTAAGGATTTATCCTTACCACAAAATGTAAGGATCTTTCCTTATTAACAATAGATCGAGAATCGCAAAATTCTTACGGTCATCTTTCGCAAGGGAAGAAATCCTTACTTAAGGATTCCTTAAAAACGGTAAGGAAAGTTACAGAATCGCGGCTCTGGACGCCTGCCTGCCAGGGTAGTAGACAGTGGAGGAAGCTTATTTCAGAGAAGACGATGTCTCTCTACGGGACATTTCCATGAGAAGAATAACTCAATCAGTAACTTAATTAATAATTATATAGCAACAAGGAAGGTAGATTCCTTGTACACTAAAAACAACATAAGGTATTTAAACTAATGCTAAAATATTTTTAGCATCTACTACTACTACCCTCCCTTATCCACGCCCGATGATGCATATGACACTGCATTGGTACACCAAGTGCAGCGAATCCTGATAATTTGTTACACGAAGGCCCCATATCAACCCATATTTAAATTAACACTATAATTCATAAAAAAAATATTAATAGGGGTGAGGCATTTATCAAAACAGGAATAGGTATTGTACACACAGGCTCGTAAAAAAAGATTTATGTAGAAATATCGTCTGTTAAAAATGTTTATGTTTAAAATTTGCTATTCTAAATACACATTCATTAGTCTAGATTCCAGATCGTCTTTGTGCTAGAAATTAATAAAAAAAACATAGTGGGTACTTAGATCAAACGCCGAAAAATCTGTTTTCATTGCAATATTAGTTTTATTATTCGCAGTAAGCTGCCATTCATGATCATCCGATTTTATTGGGGATTTGCTGACGGATTTTCGGGACCCTTCACTAGACTAGGCAATTTTATCAATGTTGGCTTTAAACACCTTTGAAAAGGATTAATAAAAACGTTTTGGGGAATTAATTAATTCTTGACAAACAGTATTTTAAATCAACTGGTTTGTTTCTAAGAATAACTAATAAATGTTTTCAACCTTTTATGCTACGATATTTTAATAAGCGTTGTAAATTCTTTATTTGTGCAAACATTAATAATATTCCAGTGTCATGGGTCATGGGTCTATAAACCTAGACTAGACCAGTGATAAAAAGTGGAAAACGCTGCCACTGTGATGTAATAGCTTAGGTTAGATTCCTGGTGAGAGAACCACGGGCTAAAATTATTTTTCAGTGTTTAATTATTTATTTATTCAGCTTTTTGTACATGTGGTGTACATTACTTCCTAGTTGGCAATTTCTTTCAACCAACCAAATGTTGTTCCTTTCTGTAATTCCTGATGGCTCAAAATAACTATAAATATAATATAATATTATTTATTTGCTTGAAAATAGGAATCAGGTCGTTTCGGAGTGGGAATTAGAACCAGGAATGAAACAACAAACATCGTACATCTTCTAGGGTAAAATAAAATCAGTACTTAATATAAATACATACCTAACATACCTAAATATTTATACGTAGGTACCTACTGAGAATGCTAAATTGGTCGCCTAGTTAGTGTTGTAGTGGATAACGTATTGGGCTACCAAGCGCGAGGTCGCGGTTCGATTCCCGATGGGATTATAAACATGGGTCAAATCGACTTCTTACACATTCTATGCAACGGGGCTACTCAAGCAGACGCCTCAGTAAAAATTTACTAATAAAATAATCTTAATTAGCTAATTGATTTTATAAAACCCAACCTGACTTAACTATTGTATAAATTTGATAACCCATTATAAAAAAAATTACTGTTAAATAGCTAATTGCCATATCTTTATTTTTAAAACAACTAGAAAATAAGGGTATTCGAGTGAGCGCCCGCTCGTGACCAAGAAGTTGATTTAAGCCATAAACATTTCATAATTCAATATGAAATATTTATTTGCAAATGATTTTCAAATTAAAATATTTTATGTGTGATAACTTGGAGTGACTTCGAAGCATAATATTGATCATCATGTAGCAAATTATCAAGATTCACTGCACTTGGTGTACCGATGCAGTGCGCTATGCACCATTTAGTGCTGATAAGGGAGAATGGTAGTAAATAGATACATCAACCTATTAATATTTCAGTTTCCTGAAAACATCAATGAAAACACTTTAAAATGAATCTAGAAATAAAATTTAACTTGGTTTCTAAAGCAGATAAATCAATTAAGACAATATTTATCTTTCATTGGTGTTCCCAAAAAGCAATGATTTTTAACATGAAAATATTTTTAAGTTCTGCGTTGTTTAGAATAATCCCTATACTTGCATACAATAAAATACCTTAATGATGATCAAGTTTCATATAACTTGCCGAAAGTGCAATTAACTAAGCATAAGATATCTTATTTATAAGCTTATTATTTTACAGAAAAAATAATAACTTGATAAAAATGTAATGGTTCAAAGATTTTTTTTTAAAGTAGGTAATTAAGAAAATAAGCTTTCAGTGTATTTAATCCTGAATTATTTTTTTTTATACCATTTAAGTTTTACATACCATTAAAGTCTCAAAACTGCAAAAAATCACAACGAGCACTGATAGCAGAGTTTTCCGAAACTTTAAAATTTACTGAACTGTTCCGTTTCAAGGTGGACAAGGAGCGCGAAGGATCCCAAACCAGAGACAACGCGCTACCGTGACGCCCGGCGAAGGACTGACAAAGTGTGGTCTCAACTCCCGCGAGCAAACAGTGGTAGCGCCACTGAGACATGCATCGAATGCAAGCGTCGAACAATACACACCCACCGAATAAAAAACCCCAACCAACTCGTAAAGAATAAAATCAATTTAACCGCATTTTTTACTAAAAGCCCGTCGACATAACGTTTTCTGTTCTATTCAAACGATAAAAGCGCATAAGCTCGTATCGGGTGCAGTATGAGAAAATGAAAGTTGCAAAGTGGCAATGGGTGTTTGGACGTTGATACAAAGAATAATGCGCTTTTTGGCTATTAATTACCTTTTTAATAAAGGTGCGTTTTCCTTGTCAAGATAGCAATTGCTGTAAATATGCATCTGGGAAGGCCCTTTTTTCGGGTAACCTTTTTCATCTGCATTTTCATGAATCATAATAAATACTTAAATTAATTCAAATTAAAAACTTAATTTATTGAAATTTTTAAGCAATGTAATGTTTATGGTTTTTGTCCTTTTTTCCCCTTTTTCAATGTGCGATATTCGTTCCAATGTGCGATATGCTATGTACTTCTATATGAGATTTAAAAAATAAATGTACCTACATACGAGTACTGTTTGATATACAAGTTTTCTTTTTACAATAAACCTCGCTACTATTCTGTAACTACAACAGATGCCCTCCAATGTAATCCGCTTTCAACACAGACACGGATGTTTTAAATCCCCATACAAAGCAGGTTGTGTAAAAGGACGATAACATAGAAATATGAGCATTGGAAATGTATTATGATAATCTTCGTACTTTTATTGCATTTGCAGTAAAAGTATTAAAAAATGCCTTTTTTTTTTTTAAATTTGTTTTCTTTATGAATACTTAGTATTAATTTGACTAAGATAATAATATTTGATAACAATTTGCAAAAAAAAAACGAAAGAAAAAAACGATTTCTTTATCAATTAAATTTTAAAAAATTGACTCCAAATATGACGTAGATTCACTGGTTTCCAGCTTGTAAAAGAAACTTTTGAGTTCTTATGATACATTCAAATATTTCAATTTTGGGACTGCTTTCATAGTCAGAAATAACTGTGCCAGAAAGCAGGAAACAATTTGTGCTGGAGTGGGATTCGAATCTAGAGATTCTAATACAGAGTCCCCGAATCTACCACTAGACCACAACCCGGATCTGCTCTATAACAACTTTTTTCCACAAATATAATAATAATAATTGTTTAAAAGATGTTTTCTTCTTTAACAACGCATATTTTTCTTTTACTCTTGTAGGTGTACCTACTTCCTTAACCCTATTTGTAAAATTGAAATGTGACAATAATTTATTTCTTAAATTAAAAATAAAATTGTAAAAATGTCTTTGTCCTAAGAATATATCATGTGTATAGGTTTTTCTATCATCCTAGTATATGTGTATAGGTTTTTCTATCATACTAGTATTTGACATATAGATATTTTACCATTAAATATCTGCACTGTATCATTGACACAAAATG
Source organism: Micrasema minimum (assembly GCA_022494985.1). NCBI lineage: Eukaryota > Metazoa > Arthropoda > Insecta > Trichoptera > Brachycentridae > Micrasema > Micrasema minimum. The sequence goes on along the minus strand of JAGVSP010000545.1, from coordinate 32,050 downwards.
AAAAAAAAACTAGAGATGACGCCTCGCAAAGTACGTGTAAGGAATGTGTGTCACATTGCGACTGGCACAAGAATCCAAGATATCACAATGGCCAAAAGACCCGGAATCTGACAAGAGGGAAAAACGTCTTATCAGGTATGAAAGGTTCTACTGATACATACTTTTAATCGCACTCAGACTTCATGCTATATCGGCTTATATTTTACAATTTGAGTAAAAAACAACTACAAGCAATACTTGGTTAATATTTGGTTAACTCTCTCTATGTCTTATGTTTTCTATCTTTTTATAATTTTATCTTTTTTATCATTTTTATTTTATTTTATGTTTAACATAATCTTATTTTTCTTCTTCGTTTTTGTTTTATGTATACCTACTGTATCAAAGATGACGCGAATCAAATGGATATTATTATTATTATTATGTGTAGGACTGGTCTTGTCTTCGTGTAACAAATTATCAAGATTCACAGCAATTGGTGTACCAATGCAGTGCCCTATGCACCATTGGGTGCGGATAAGGGATAGTAGTAGTAATAGTAGTAATTTTTTTTTAAAATTTTATCATTTTGTTTTTTTTTTGTAAAAATAAATCATAAAGATGGTCATAAACATTTTCGTTCTTCGAAGATTTGAATTTCGGCGTTACTTTCAAATAGTCGGAAATAACTGTGTCAGAACGTAGGAAACGACTACCACTTCTTCAACATATTACCCGGTTCTTATACCTAAAAATAATTTGAAAATCTTCAAAAATAAACTCCAAGTATTACCAATAAAAAACTGTAAATCGATGGTAAATTTTTGTAGATTGTGAATGAAGTAACTATTCGTAGACTTAGACCCACTTGCTTTTTGGTTAGTTGAAAGATATTGCTTTTTTAAGTGTGCTAATGATGCCACAACAAATGTTTATTCAAATCAAAGTTTATTTATTTATAGTCAACTCGATTGTTGAAATTTGATATTTTGTGGATGTTTTCCCGTTTAAAACAAAATAGAACGGAATCCCGATAAATATGTAACAACATAAAGAGTGAATACCTTGTCTAGAAAGTAATGAATAATAACTCTTTTTAAATTAAAGATACCACTTTTTATACCTCGGTGGTTCTGTTTCGGTTGATCTCCAGTATGAGATAAATTCAAAAATTTAACATTTGCAGTTTTCGTATTCTGAGTGACATGTGAAAAAATCAATTTAATGAGCAGATAAAGGTGAAATGTACAAAACCTTGTTCTTTGCTTGAGACATATGAGGAGTTGACATATATGAGAATAAATCCATACCGACTAACGGAGAAGTGATTCTAAGAGACTTTAACCTAACAGAATTAAAAACGCTAAAACGAGTTTATTTCATTACGTGATTTGTTGTCAGCATTAAAAAAAAGAAGAAGATTAGGTTGACCCATTCCTTGACGACCTAAAGGATGGAGGGACAGTTTGGAGATGCTATATCCCTAGATAAAACAAAATAGAAATACAGAATCGAAGATAAATATAACAATAAGAACATAAAGAGTGAATACCTTCGTTCTAGTAAAAGTGCTAATAATATATTTTTTTATAAATATAAAGATACAGATGCCCTGGTTATGAAGCTCGGAGTGGACCTGTACGGTTAATAAAATCTCAAGATATACTGCATTTGGAGAGCCAATGCAGTGAGCCGCGCGACATTGGGTGCGGATAAGGGAAAGTAGTACCTAGTAGTATAGATGCCTATTTGGAAAGAGAAATATTCTTTCCCTCTATCTTTGAAAATGTACAATAATGTGTCAAATCTGTATTGACATATGGAATTAAAACAAACAGGACACCACGTAAGACCAAATCCATACCGTTTGAGTCACGGTATGAAAATTCATAAGATGACTCTAAGTGAACAGGATTAAACGCTAAAATTCGAGCAACTTTTGGAAGTCCAGCTATATGTTTTTTTTATGTGGGTTCGTTAAAAGAAGAAAAAATGGCCACAGTTTACTACAACTTCCTTGACGACCTGCGAAACTACCGCGGATAAAGCTAAAACTGCATGACCTAGTAGTAGTAGATGCCTAGTTTAAGAAAGAGAATGACCTCAATGTTTTTCTTTTTCCCATAATGTTCAAATCATTGGTTTATTGACATTGAAATACGTAAAGAAACACGAAACATATAAATAATTAGCTAAAGATACAATTTGTGGTACGGTATCTTACAACCGCGTTTCAAAAAATACACTTTGTGTTTATTTTGACTTTGACAGACTGCACATTATGAAAAAAGAATACTATTTTAGTTTTTTGAAAGATTGAGCTATATTTTTTTTTAATGTAGAGGTGCGTTACTTACCCAAATTAAATTACTCCGGTCAACATATTCCCAAAGACTATTCCGTTTCACGGCATTTATCAATTATTAATTATTCTGTATTCAGGTAGCGACATTGTATTATACAGATGTATCTAAGAAAGATTCACTTATTCTATAAACTGAGTTAAGATTTGAAAGATATCGTAATAGAAAGAGTGGTCACGCTGGCATTGAACTTGGGTATTAGCAAATGCAGTCGATTCTAGAATATTCAGAACGCAATCTTAGCTGAAAAATACCTACGTCTAGTCTAGTGCTTAACCGGTCGCGGTTGTTCAGTAGTCATCAGGGTAAGTTGTAATGGCGGTTCTTGTCACGACCAAGTCGTGATCACGGTACCTCCTACCGAAGACTCCTACCGGCTCAGCCTTTGCTACCCTTGCTTGGTGGCGCTGGCATATGTAAATAATGAAGAGAAACGTGAGCTCAAATTGCTTTGCGAACCGTCAAATGTAATTCAAATCTAGCTTCCCGGAATCGATACGAGCGAGACTTGTAATATTGTCTCGGTAGACAATAAATATAGTATTTTAATAATTATCATAATAGGTCAACCAGTAAAGCGCCGTTTTCGTTTAAAAACGTCACAAGGGTCACATCGCCTAAAAAGCAAATTAATCTGTACATATTTTGGTTTTATATTTCTGTTTTTCAATATTTAACACTTTTAAAAGGATAAAATATCAATAAAATAAGTATCTTTTTTTTTCGTTCATTAAAGTACGGTTTCGAGAAAGTGAATTGATAACGTACCTTTTAATACACAAAACGTTTCTCATCTTCTCAGTGTAGGCCATTCTTTGTTTTATTTTTAATTAGATTATTATATATATATCATGCAATATGTACATATAATATTATATTATACGTAGGTACATATTGTATGACTATTATTGTACTATACAAATTATTTTAGCAAAGAAAAACTACGTAAGAGTTTATATTATGTTGTTTTGTTTATTATACTCGTATAATTTAGAAGCAGTATTGATACAATAATACAGTACCACTTTATAGTTTTTCCTCCAAGGTACCGCTAGTACTTTTATTATCGGGTGGAGAAATTACATTTTTCATGTTTTGTAGCTTGAAACAATTGAATGATAATTTAGTATTTACTTTGTGGTTTAAATAATACAAAATTTTAATTTTCATTGTTCACATTTTCATTTTTTTCCAAATAATGTTCATATTTACTCCCTGTGCACCATATGAATTCTAGACTGCCTACAAGCAAACTATCGGCCGCCAGCTCACGTGCGCCTTTCCTAATCAGATTCAAGTCCCGTAGCTCTAAAACAAGCTGCCGAAAAACCAAACTGTCCTTTAAGGCCTATCAGCTTCACTTAAATCACATGGTGCTAATTCCTAATGATTCATTTTTATTCACTGTCTAGTAGTGATGTCGAAATCATAGCCCTTTGACGCTGATATGGCATCTCCGTGGCCAAAGACTAGTACAAGTGGACCGGTCGATTGGACACGGATTGGCGTATCGGAACAGCAACAGAACAACTTCCTGATTCTGAGGATTATCAAAGTAAAGCCGCCCGCGCCCCTCCAGCGCCGGATTTGAAATAAAAACTTTAAAGGCATTTTAAAAGAGATACTTTTTAAGTTGGAAAATATAACTCAAAGGCTGTATTCAGACATAGTAAATTCATCAATCAACCTTTCTAATTTAACAATGACATAAAAAAACCCATCGTCGATTTCATTTTCTAGATTAGTTTACATATATAACGAGTACCTACCTATATTATTTTTTTACACTTGAATATCGTCGGGTTGGTGGCAAAAGGTGGATACTCACACTTTACAAGTTTGTTTATTTATTTGTTTATTAATTAATTTATTTATTTATTATATTTATTTATTTACGGCACTTGCCTTTTACTAAAATACACTTTAAATACAGCGAAATACGTGGGTAAGTACTGGGATATTATAATTTCTATGTTTGATGCTCACAAATTTTATTAATGCGTTTAAAGTCATACCTAAATATAGATTTTTTTTTAGAATCATATTGTAATCAGTCCTTGTATAATAAACAGGGAAGTTCTTGCTGTGAACAAAGTGTTTAAAATATAAACCTTACCTAACCTAACCTGACAAGGAAGTTCAGAACTGAATCGTTATCAACTAACCTAACCTAACCAGAAAATTCAGAACCAAAGGCGAAGTCAAAATTTTAAAGTTTTTCTGAAATAATAATTTTTAATTTTACAAATGTTAAGAGAAAAATATACAAGTCCTTTTACTGAAATTGTAGGTACATAATGATGCATATTCGGAAAAATCTTCTGTCAATACTTTGCATTTTGTCTCACGAAAAAATTGACAGATCCGTGATCCCGTAAATTCAATTCTGAAGGCACTATATTACCAACAACTTGGAAAGTGCATATTACCCACAAAAACCATTTTCTTTATTTACCTACTTTAAAAAATGTCTTCATTCCATCTCATAAAAGATAATTATTATTATTAATACCTAGTCCAATACGAGCCTGCGGTCTTTGTATTATAATAATACATACCTAAATAATGTATTTACATGCTTAGTGGCAAAAGCATTAGGTATACTCTAGCCCACACTTATAATCATAATAATGTATGCTCTGTCCGGCCGACATATAAAGTAACTTACATAATATTTATTCCTTCTTACCATATTATATATTATTATGATAATAGTAAGAGAGTTGATCGAAATCTTAAGCATATCGCTATAGAAATATGGTAAAGTAATGAGGTTTCATATTTATGAATAACAGGGTTTTGTCATGAAGAAGAAATGTGAGATTCTACATAAATATTCTACATAAAAGTTATTTTTCAAATTATATTCGATTCTTTAAAAAGTTTTTTAAATCAATATTTTCATTTAACTTTTATTTACAAAATTCGCTTATGACGCTATTGCGTGCTTCGATTGTGGTAGAAAGAAAAAGGCAGGGAGACTCCAAGTAAAGCGCTTTTACTCTCTCTCTCTGCGCACGGAGTGACGTCAAACATGATCACAAAATATGTTCGGTTTACCTTTTTAGGCGGAATTAAAAATGTCAATGTTCAACTTCGTGTATCTCGCTTATTTTATTAGCCAATATAAAAAATACTGCTACTACTACTTCTTTCCATTATCCACACCCAATGGTGCAAAGAGCACTGCATTTGTTTACCAAGTGCAGTGTATCTTGATCATTTTATTACATGAACGTAATTTTTTTTTTTAATTTTTCGTATTTCACAAAACATTACAGAAACTTATTACAATAATTATAGGTATGATATAAAACTTAACGCTATACCTCACCAATTAAAAAGACAAGCTCTTGTACTTAGTGAGGGAGATTACGCTAAAGTATACACATGTAAGTAAATAAGGTGAATTAAATACTAAATCTAAGTAATATATAAGCAAAATACGATTATTTCAGATGATTTAAAATAATCGCACTTAAGTGCTGTGCTTTTTTATTATGATTTATTAGTCAAGTAAAAAAAATGTCAACGATCTTTTATATAAGAAAAATAAAATATTGTTATACTGTTTTTATAAACGTTTATAGACCATTTTATCGAAAAAACCACCTTAAGATGAGAGCTATTAGAGATGAAAGGTTCTTCTATTTCCTATAATTTTTAATTGAACTAATAACAAAGTATAAAACTTTGTTATCAGTTAAAAAAATTAATGTTATTTATAATATTTTTTTACAAACGCAAAGGTAATGAATTACTTAATATTATATTCTAAAAATAATGTAAAATATTCTAAAAATAAAAATAATTCTAAAAATAATGTTAAGTTTTTAAAAATGAAACGAAATATCATCTAAAAATAGCTGGCACAAAAATACATAATCCTAATAAGCATATTGTTGATTAAAGACAAAATGATTATAGAATGCTGTGGGATGATGCCATTCTCAAGGTGAATGGCCTACACTTGACTTACCAACAGAAGCTGAAAAGTTGTTCTTAAGTTTGTTTCATTTACACAAATATTTGTTGTGATAAGGTTCCTATTATCTAGAAAAAGTGAGATACTTATTTTATGATGTAAGTTACCTTTGTACAGTAGATTTACCTGTTATAATTAAAATATTTACTACTTTTTTTATCCGAGTCTTATAGGCTTATAGCTCTAAATGTTGAGTGAATGACAATTTCCTATTGGCTAGGTTAAACAAGTCAATGACAGTCGTCGTAAGTGCTGTAAATACTTCATAAGCTTCCATATAATTGTATTATTTGTTAAATTCATTCGGCGCTTTTTTGTGAAAAATCACATCATATTATTTATTTAATTTTATTTTAACATTTTTCAAAATAGGATATAAATCACTTTTTGACGTCATTAATTAAAAACAAAAGATTACAATATACAAAAAATATCACAAATTATAATAAAATTAACATAACAAAACTATACAAATATAAATTAATATGTCCAAGGGTTTGGATCTTCAAAATAGTCACCTATCTGGTAATAGGCCAAGCATAATTTATTTTAAACAATTTTTTTAAAGTTTTTGACACATAATGATTGAATCCGTAATTTTTTGTGTGAATAGTAATGAATTTTTGTAACTTTTCAAAAAATAAAAAAATACATAATTAAAAAAAAAAATACAAAAAAATTTTTTAAAACGGGTTGACCGCAATCAGATGCTTTAAAAGCACCCGTCTCCTAAGCGCACAAAAGGGGTCGCACTGAATATATATTATTGATGATGCGTAGAACCAGAGAAGTGACTCGTGTACTTTTTTTTCTATTTTAGGCGATACTTACATCAAAATTGGTTATAATGCCTTGAAATTAATAGACGCACACTACTTATGTAAATGACCTGTTTTGGGGGGAAATTGCGATAACGATATTTTAAAAATTAATAACGGTCATAATCATGATGAAGACGTAATAAGAAATACTTTTTTTTAAAATTAATTTTTAAAAAGTCATTTTGAATATTATGTTGAATTGATTCGGGACAGAGCGATAGCTCTCTGGGTTTTGGGACGTTTCTTCTTGTGTCTTTACCACGTTATGCTACGGTATGCCATGCGGCCGCGCCGGCAGGAAGTGCAGTCCACGCGAAGCCACTTGGCGGACTGTTTCCCGCTCTTTTTTTCCGGCAATTTTACAAAACCCCGCCAATTTTAAACTTTCAAAGACTCTTTTAATACGCGCACTCATTTGTTCCCTTATGTACCGGATTATACGGTACGGTAAATCTAGAGTAAGGTAAATAAATATGTTTGCTCTAATTTTCGGAAAAGAAGGTAAATTATGTATATATTTTTTTAGACTCAAATATATAGCTCCCAGGCATTTACAAGACTGCTTATGATGATTGTATAATATTTTATTTTTAGAATGACCACTTTTTGCTACATTCACGTGAAATCTATGAAGTATAGTTAAGCTCACTGAACATTTGACATGAAAAAAAAACTGTGGGAGTCCTAAAACAATTTGAACAAAAAGCACAATGTATTTATTTATTTTGTCGGAACCTATCCATAATGCCAAGTACCCGTTGATAGCCCCCAGCAGCCGGTTGTATAATTGTTAAAATAATTTAATTTCAATACAGAGATTTCAGGATTAATTACATTGAAAAATATACGAAGTACCCATGCAGTTGGAAAACGAAGTACGAAAGTAGATTAAATGCAGTTGAAATGCGATCTCTCAGGTAAATGTGTGGTAAAACTATGTATAATAGGTTCACTTATGTCGTAATTAGAGCAGAATGCAAGGCTGAGATAAGCATTATCGACACAATTAAGAAAGGTCTCTCACGATGGTTCGGTCATGTAGAGCGAATGGATGATGAAAGAACGGCTGAAAGAATATATGATGCGTCTGTGCCTGGATGTAGAAGTCGAGAAAAGGCCAAAAAAGACATGGCATGAACCATTACTTGAAAGTGGGTATGTAAGAAGTCGGAATAATCGACGTGCGTGCATGAGAAGATGCATGAATGTGGAGGAAGCAAGAGAAATATGCCAGGACAGAGTGGTGTGGCGTTCTATCCTCTCTGCTTGATGGTTAGTTAGTTAGAAAAAGAAGTCATTTTCGTCAAGCAAAAAGTTTTTTCTCAAGGCAAATTAAAATTATAACAATTATTTAATTAATTAGCTGATCCCTAAATGTATTTCTGCTCTTTGAATAAAGTGATTAAGTTTAATATTGTTGAGTTTAGAAGTTAGATTCGCTGGCTTTATAAGCAATCCTATGTTCAAATTCCATTCTATCATACTTGTAACTCGTTACCCCTTACTAATGTATATTATTTAAAAGATACATTTTTCAGTTTTAATTCACCTATATGTAGTAACTTATGTACCCAAATACCTCATTTTCGGTTTACTAACAAATAATGCAACTGAGCCAAAAATGTTGTAAATCAATTTTGGTGGAGCGCCATTTGAACCTAGGGATTCTTACCCGGATTTAGGGTTTCGCTTACCGATTTCGCTTACCCGATTCGCTTTCTAGGATAAATTGCTATTTCCCAAAAGATAAAATTAATAATACATAATTAGAATAAAATGCTAATTTCTCTGTTTAAAGATGATATATTTATAAAATAAGTCATGAAACATCTGCCATATCGTAATGAGTCATTAAACATCACACATATCGTATCATATGAATAATACCTCGTAATCGACGCCGACGCGCGACGGTGAAAAGGAAAAAGTTACATGATATTATTATTTTATTTTATTTTATTTTATTTTTTATTTTATTTTATTTTATTTTATTTTATTTTATTTTATATTTTATTTTTTTTTTATTTTATTTTATTTTATTTTATTTTATTTTATTTTATTTTATTTATATTTTTTTATTTTATTTTATTTTATTTTATTTTTTTATTTTATTTTATTTTATTTTATTTTATTTATATTATTTATATTTTATTTTATTTTATTTTATTTTTATTTTATTTTATTTTATTTTATTTTATTTTATTTTATTTTATTTTATTTTATTTTATTTTATTTTATTTTATTTTATTTTATTTTATTTTATTTTATTTTATTTTATTTTATTTTATTTATTTAAAAAAACGGCACTCAGTGCCTTTTACATATTAAATATTTACAGTAAATACACGAAATCATAATATACATAAAATATCGCCTGAAAAGTTTTTTTTCGTTTTCATTTTGAGAGTGATAGTTAATATCTTACATGTATATTAGGGGTTAGATAAATATTTAATGGTCATACATAATGTAAGTGTTCTTAGTATCAATATGATCAAATAAATGTTTTTATGTGTGGGAGAAAGATCTGATTCATACTGAATAACAGAATAAAATTTTCTGTCTGTTGAGCTTTTTTTTACAATTCTTATTCTTTTTCTTACCTAACGGTCAGTATTTTTTTGTTGTGTCATAACAGGTACTAGACCCTTTTACTTTGTGCTCACTCCCGAGTGATTATAATTTCCTTTTATTAGTTTTATCAATTTTTAGATTGAACAAATCAATATCTCTATGAAATTTATGTTAGAAGCACTCACTTTGTAGTTATTGATTATAAACTATTTAAATGAAAACGCTTTGTTTTTAAAAGTAGTTAAAAACAAAGTGTTTTCATTTAAATAGTCAATATCTCTATGTTCATTTTACATTTCCATACCTCTTGTCTATAGTATATGTATAGTTCGCAATCACATCAGTTCAGCCATGAGAAATATTTAACAACACGTGACCTCGGCTTCTAGAATATTTGAATTTTACACTGAAAACTCGTAATTACAAATTTTCGCTCGTTGTTACGAATTTTCAATTTGTCGCATGGTATCATTTTCCTTTGCACACATTATGTCACTTAGTAACTTTTTCCTTTCAACCCTCGATAAACTTTTTTGTTTACTACTAGTACCTTCCCTTATCCTCTCCCAATGGTGCATAGGGCACTACATTGGTACGCCAACTACAGTGAGTACAGTGAATATTGATGATTTTTTGTAATAATTATTAAAAAGGCATTTATTAGAAAAACTTTTCAGTTCTTATGAGACATTTTTACACATATTTCAATTTTGTAGCTGCTTTGAACAAGTCGGAAATAACTGTGCCAGAAAGCAGCAAACAATGTAGTAGGATTGAATAGATCGAAGCAGCAAGCTCGTTGGTTACTTTTTTCAATTGATTTATTTTTGAAGAAATCAACGCAAAACTATGATATTTGCACATATTTCAGTTTTTTTAATACTATTTTCAATGAAACCTAAGCGGCTCGTGCTTGAAAATAGGAATCGATTCTTGGCGGAGTGGGGATTCGAACTGGAATCTCTGGATGCTATCTCTAGACCACCACCAATCGGAGTTATTCAGAGTTCTTTATTCACTTAATTTCAATTGCGAAAGTAAAGTAATATCATGTATTTCAAACAAGTAAAAAGAGAAGCCAAAAAGTGTTATTTTTTCGCTCCGTATTATCAGTACTGCAACGCTCCAGGATGATATTTACTGAGGCTTTAGAATGCAGTTTAACGCCTGAGACAAAAAGAAAATTAAACATTCCGTTAGATAATGTAAATCAGTTGTTTATGTATAATGCTAATGCGATAGAAATGCGACCACCCCTCGCGTAAGAAAGGTAGCATGTACAATGTACATACAATAATGTACGATATGTATTTTGTACACCGTACCGTACCTACATATCCATATTATAAATACTTGTTTTTAAACATACCCCACCACATACTTTGATACGAGTTGGAACGCGATAGGGCATCGTTGGTCGCGGCATTGCGAAAATAATTAGAAATTCAAAAATTAGTTTGGTTGTTCTGTAAATCTTTTAAAAATTTACTGATTACTTTAAACCTGTTGGAAATAACAATAATAATAATGTAACAATAATTAATTGTGATAGAAAGGGGGAAACAAGTTGTATTCGTGGGATTCAAATCGATATTATATAGAAAAGTAATCGACATATATAGGGGGCAAGACCATTTTAGATGCTTCATTTTATGAATACTTTCAGCACACATGAGAAATATTCTGCGGCCAATTAATAGTTTAAATAATACACGTCATTAAGTGTTTGTTTTAAAATTTAATTGGTTATACATATAACAAAACTCGATGAAGGTACAAACGGGAAACCAGTGAATCTAAATAAAACTTTTAGTCTATTTTGAAAATATTTTTGATGGTTTTGACTCATAGTTTTCCAGAAAATTGTGGAAAAAGGTTATTATTATTAAATATTTACAATCTCTTTAGTCACATTTATGCTGTGTTTTAGGAAAACAAAAGTAAAGACTGAATTTTAACGTTAATTTGTACAATTTTACTTAATCTACGGTACTTATGAAAATTTGAAAGGAGAAAACAAGATTTTTTTTGATGCTCAGATTCAAAAATCATCTTACACATTCGAGTTCAAATATGATTTAGATTCACCAGTTTTCGGGTTGTACTTCTAGTTTTGTTACTACATGTATAACCGACTAACGATTTTACTGAATTTTCGTGAAAACGTTAAAAAAAATGGGTAGTTTTCGTATGAAATGGTTCGCGAGGACTGATTTCCGTTCAAGTTTACGACATCGAGTCTTGTCAAACGGAATTATGTCAACAAAACTATTGTAAACATTGTCTTGTAACAAAAACTCACTGCTAACACATTCAGGCATATTTATATGTATGCACTACGAACTACATGTACAAGGTAGGCAGGCATGTATGCACCATGCATTGTCATTCGGATGAAGATAAAGGAGCTTATAATAATATAAGTTAGTAGACTAATGCGCACTTAACACGGTATCGAAAACTGTAGGTACAGTTTCCTGTTCAGAAAACTGTAGTCCGTCAAAAGACAAGATAAATATTATGTTTGATTTATATTTTTTATTGACATTACTTGGTGTAATTCCGTGATTAAATTATTAATATATAACTAATAAAAGTTAAATAAAAAATACTTGGTCCACTTTCCACTTTTGCGGGCATCTTCCGACTGGTAACATGTTGTACAAGACAAAAGTATAAATAGCAGTTTTTACAAAATGAATTTAGGCACTAAACACATGAATTGGAAAAATACAATATGAGAGAAAGATGAGACGAAATACAAAAACATGTGTTAAATGGCAGTATTGTGACAAAGTAGGTAACGGAGAACTGGAGGGATAAGTTTTATTATATTGCACAAGGCAAAAACAATTTTATAGAAGAAATATAGAAAAACCAAATATGTACCTGAGTTAGAGAGTCAGTATGAGATAAAATGAGACAAAATACAAAAACGAGAAGGTGTATTATATTATAATAAACGTTGACTGTCAGGTCAGCCAAACGTCGCGTCGACCATCAAATATTCCATACAGTTTTCGCTTTATACGGGATTTTCAAATTACGCTGCGTTTACGTACATACTTGTAGCAATATAATAATATGTAGGTGCATTTAATCATCGGTAGCCAATTATTTTTAGAGCATACAAAACCGTGATTTTTTAATTTTATTTTAAGGAGTTTAAGCACAAAGTATTAATTTTATAAATAACTACTACCACTATTTTCCCTTATCTGCACCAAATGGTACATAGGGCACATCATTGGAACACCATATCCAATGAACCATGTTTGTCTGCATAGTGGTGTAGGGGTAGCGCGTTGGGCTACCACGCACGAGGTCGCGGGTTTGATTGGGGTCATTACGAAATATTTAGTTTTCACATAAAATATTCCGTATGCGATACCTGAACATAATATACTGAAATTATAATGTACTTTAATATTACAGGTAATTTCATATCATAATATGTACCTTTATACTTGAATTTGGATTTAATTTCTTCATTCATTCTGTCATTCCCATTTCCAATTAAAAAATTCGATGTTAACTTTTTAAATTTTATATTTTAAATGGGAGTTACATTTATTTTTTACCTTGCTTATGATGTACCTACAAAGTTTAAATTTCATCAAGTGGATTTTCTTTCATTGACTGTACTAATTGATTTTTTTATATATTGTGTTGGGATCAGGTGTGATACATTTGGTGTGGACCAAAGGGAACTTCACCGCATCTGCCTGAAATTACGAGAAAACTACGGAAAACTCATCATGGTGAAGGCCGACTATTGATGAGCATCAACAGTCTTCCGATCAACTTAAAGAGTGTTCAACATTTTGTGTCCTATTTTTGTTTATTTTATTTATTTCCTTCACTATATTTATTATGTATGATACCGCCTCTTGTGATAATTTATTATTACTTATCGATGTAAACTGCCGACGGATCAGCGGATAATTTTTCGAAAATGCTTTTAATAAGTGAATTTTCAGTTTGAATTCAGCGCAGATTATTCAAACGTATACAATTTACAGTTAAAAACGGTAAATAATCTGTAGATAGTAGAGATAAGGACATGTTTTGAATGATCACGCTACTGGTATTTCTACTGTAGCTACGTCACGATACAAACTTCCCCATACAATATCGTGATAAACCTTCAACCAACTCCAAGGAATGAACACATAATTATAATATGTAATCAATATTTCATACCGATAATGTGTAATGATACGTTGACTTCGAAGTAATGAAAGAAGTCAAGCAGACAATGGATACCTACACATATCAGGTTTTGTATATTCTGTACATAAATTGATTGCATTAGTAGAATATTAAATTTAAGGCCTTTGTAAAAAAAGGAAACAATGGGAGGTTGGGTGTCGAAGAGTTAGTCGAATTTAATACAGTTTTCGTTTTATACGGGACAGTTTGCAAAGTACACGAGAAACTGTACAGTTTGTAAAGTGGGCTTAACGGATTGTAAGTTCATTGTTTTATAATATATTTATAATTTTTTTGTTTTATTAGATACTCTGTTTTTACATTTTTTTTTAAATCATGCAACAAGCGTATTGTTTTAAGTGATAAATAAGTGTTTTAAAAGTGTTGTTATTTTTAGCCAATAAAGTATGAAAAATAATAATAAAATTTAATACAACATTTTGGGTCGTGTTCAAATACGTGTACACAAACCTGGATTTTATCCCAAGACGGAAGTAGTTATATATTTTTTATTTTATATCCCTACAGAGATGAGGTAGAATTTTTTCAAATTCAGGAATATGGATATTCGAGCGTTTACAGGGCTTATGACCTGTCATTGGCTGGGTTAAGTGGCCACTTTATGAAGGTACTACAACATTCCCCATTCCGCTTTTTAGCGAATATCCACACCAGGTAAGATTTTTGATTTTGTATATATGCTACGAATCAAGAATCATCCACCAGCGAGTTGAAAGCTCAATCTATGCATACATAAAGTGGCAACTTAATCCAGCCAAGGACAGGTCATGAGACCTGTAAACGCTCGAATATTCATATTCCTGAATTTGAAAAATTCTACCTCATCTCTATAGGGATATAAAGGTAAAAAAATAAAAATAAAAAATTATTATTCCTTAATAATACATGAACGAAAGTATAAAAAAAGAACACTCTTTTAAATCTACAGCAAATATTTTTTTTAATTTATAAGTAAATAAGATTTCCCGTGTTGAGTGTGTAAAAATGAAAGCAGGGAAGGAATATTTTTTAAATTATTGAATACCAAGGCAGTTTACTTCAAAATGACTCGTAAACGAGTGGAGCCTGTTATTTTTAAAAAAAGAAGCTCTTTACATGTAATGTTTTAGAAACCAGTGATTTTAAAAGCTTTTGCAAAGCAAATCACAATGTGTTAGCGACGAGTTGTTAGGGCGCATATTTTTCAGGAAAAGCCCCAGAACTTTCTTGCCACATTCAGCTCCTTTCTATTCCGCCGTCGCGTCATAAGAAAGAGTGAATATATACAAAAAAAATTACGAAATTGAAAAAGCGATAAATAAAAAAGTTTCTCTTACAGTTCTCAAACCATTGTTCATTGTGTTAAATCGGATGAAAATATATTTTATTAATGTATTATTTTCATATGAAATTTTATGACTTCATCAATTTAAAAAGAAATCTAGTACTAAAAAGGTTTCGATCGTTGTGTGGAGTAGAGTCGATTTTTTTTAAATTACGAGATTGTTACTATTTAATCTCCACGTAATGGTTCCAAAGCGTCCGTTCTAAATTGTATTCAACTAACTCAACCATCGTTAAAGTACCAACCTATAAAATACTCTAATATCAAGAAAATAAAGAATAACTTTTTTTTATATTCTAAAGGCCCGTTTTATAAACAAGCAATCAAATGTCCGCTAATGCTACGACATTAAACTTGTTTATAGCAAAACATACTAAAATCTGTATTACAAATAACGATTCGTTATCCATAAGTCACGCCCCATTTCTATATTTTACTTGTAATTTGTCTATGAAAGTCGAAAATCTGATGTCATAATTATGCATCAAAAAAACTATAATCTAAGTTCTAAAACTAATTGCCTTTAAATTTATCGTTGTTTAAATTTAAAAGTAAGTCATTATCATTTATGTTGCGGAATTTTACAGTTTTAAATAAATTCTTATTGGAATCCATCCAGTATGGCAGCTGAATGTTTGACTTTTCAACGAAAAACAGATCGTTAGGAAACGTAACCCCTCACAATAGTGACAGTAGCTGGTAGCTGATTAATTAATTACTTTACCAGCGTTCTATAAAACGGGAAATCTAGTTTTATACGAAATTCAACTTAAAAATGGTACATTGCTTGACTAACTGATGTTTATAACACCGGCCCTAACAGCATCCTCTGTGACTCGACCCGGGACCGTTTTTCCATACAGTCGTATTCCTCTATTTTCTCCCTGAATTTTAGCACTAGAACAATAATTTTCACACGCTTTAGATACCTTCAAAAGCGTGTTTGTTCCGAATTTTATTTTTATATATATTTTATTTATCTCCAAACAAATTATTAAAAAAGACGCAAACATACTTCATGCTGATATCTAAAACTAGTAGAAAAATAATCGCTATACTGCTAATTTACTCTTTTTAAATACAATTTTCTTTTTAAAATAAGCAGACGTATATTTTTTTACATTTATTTTAAAATTTAGTTTTATTCTTATTCTGTATTCATTTTTGTTTTCTATATGAACCTTAGAGGCTTGCACTCCCCACCTCAAGGTTTGGAATTATAAATTATTATTATTATTAAATTACAGGGAAAAAATCTAGCACTACGATTGTATGGAGAAGCGGCGTGCCCTCTTAAAAGCTAAAGATCTTCGCAAGGGTAACGCCCGGTTACACCAGCACCGTTCCCAATGGAGCTTTTAAGCAGATTTCACAATTCGACTTCTACCACTACTTTCCCTTATCCGCACCCAATGGTGCATAGGGCACTGCGTTGGTGTACCAAGTGCATTGATCATTTGTGCATGAAGGCAAGGTGCACAATCTTACGCTGAGTCCAAGGTATCACATATAAAATATTTTATGTGAAAATCACAAATCGTCTAACACGACAATTATTGTGTGTCGAAAACGCCTTGCAAAATTCGTAAAAACGTCAATATACGTGACTGTTTCTTATGCCGGCAGTATAGGCAGCCTGGCAGCGGCTTTGGTAATTAAGTTCGCCACTTTATTTTCGCCCGAAGAAAATGTCACACTAGAAATTTCGCTGGACGAGGGAATGTCTCGCGAAGTTCTATTGACTTTCTTGAGCAAAGCTTACTTAATGGTGAATTACCGCACCTACCCAGCCGCGATTGCTGTTCATCCCAAAGCGAGATATTATATGAAAGTGTAGGCACTTTTAACTCGGCTAAATATTTCAAGTCACATGTTTACATTGCCCCAATTATTACAGGCGATGAGAGCTAATTATTCAGACGTTCACCATGGAATCATTATTTTAACTCCGTAAATATGTAATTACGCAATATGTTTAACTTTTATTGTAAATGATGACAAGAAGATGATAAACCAATCAAATTCTATGCAGAATAGATCCTAAATATATTTTTCATCAGTTCAATGAAAGCAAAGAAATGCAACTTACATTTTGAATTGTTTTAAAAAAAAAAACAATTTAAATCAGCACTACATTGGTTCTCCAAGGTACAGATCCTACATAATATTTAAATTTCCTTAAAATAAATCAAAATATTAGCACAGTAATCACGGATATTGTAAAAACATGTGACACAAGGTGGAATATCTTTCCAATCACGGAGAATTTATTGTTTAAATTTTTATGTTAGAAATTATTATTATTATGCTCTCTTTTTAAAAAAAATTGAGACCTTATTATTCTGGGTATGCGATATAAATACATAATATATAAGCATATTTTTGTTTATCATAATATGTAAGTACCTAATGTCTGCATTACGCATTTTTATTAGCATGCTTTCACATGGTCTCATTTTATTGGTATGCACATCAATAAGTGTCAGATGTATTTATACTTACAACAATATAATACTACAACAGCAAAAACAAATAAGAAGAAATCTTATCACAAAAATTCTTTCATTCGTCACAATGCTTTCATTCGGCGTGCATTCCATGGAACGATGTTTGTTTATTATGACTTAACCTTATCATAAGAAACTGAGTGCTAGTGGGAAAATCTCACGACGCCGACGACTTCGTGGCATAATTTATTTA
This sequence comes from Micrasema minimum, assembly GCA_022494985.1. Taxonomy (NCBI): domain Eukaryota; kingdom Metazoa; phylum Arthropoda; class Insecta; order Trichoptera; family Brachycentridae; genus Micrasema; species Micrasema minimum. Next base: position 14,071 of record JAGVSP010000545.1, on the reverse strand, counting down.
TTCATCATTCAGTTTCAAAGTTTAAAGGATTGTATATCGCTTATTAATCAATTGATTGACAAACAGACGCAGATGGATGAATTTGTAATTCTCCGTTTTATTTTACAGTATGTAAATACCGCACTGCTATTGTTTCTTCACTGAGTTTCTCCGAATCCGAACCTAGGACACCTACATATATTTATGATTTTAAAAATGTTACTACAGTCATCATTTTTATAACCGTGGGTTAAATATTTTTTTTTAGAAACCACGCATACAACCAATTTTTCTTTGAGTAGGTATATTAGTGTTTCTTTTTCTTCAAATATTTCAATTTCGTTGCTACTTTCCAATAGTTTCTGCACCCATAAGGATCACATCCCGATTTTTTCTCTCGACATTTTTAATGAATAAAATATCTCTACCAACTTAGTATTTCGTCTTATTTTCTCTACAGGCACTGCGGAAAACTGGTTGCAAAGTTAACTAAAAGTGTCCAACTAAAAGTAGCGGGAAAGTGCCCTAGATAAACATTAAAATAATTGCAAACAGTTTAAACGAACATTGTCAAAATGTTGAAAGTTCCGGTGGGTAGTAAATTACGCACCGCTTTGGATGGCTTCGTGCCGGCGGCGGCGAGGGCAGCGGTCGTGGGTCCTTGTTTGCAAAGAATTTAATGTCTGGCATAACTTGGTTATACACGATTGTGCTATTTCCCCGACTCATTTGTTTTGTGTCATCGTTTGGGCGAGTGGGACACGAATCGCGTGCCCGCGGACCGGCTTCGGGACCCGCGACTAACTCCGGCGATAAACGTATCGGCCGAGGAAATAATAATTAGTATATTAAACTAGACGGCGAATATGGCGAATAATTTACAGAACGTTTTCTCTTCATTTTCATTGAGCCCGTTCCTCTTTAGGGCGTTCTCTCTAAATAAAATGGAGATGAAAAAATACGGATTAAAAAATTATTCATCCGTAATATCTAATTAACATACATAATATGTAATGCATATATGTAACACATATTGTAATAAAAACAAAAATTTGTACTTTAAATTTTGTAGTACTTGTATATATTTATTTTTTGAAATCCAGAAAACTGAACTGATTATTTAAATAATTAGCATTCTTATATTTGACAATGCATGGTAATATTATTTAAATATCTTATAATAAGAACGTTGTATTCATAAAATGAAAATAAAAGCCTGTCTTGTTTAAGCTAGAATGCACATATATTATATTAAGTTATTACATTTTGAATCAAATTAATAAGTAGGACAAACCGTTTTCAATTTGCATATTGTATAATAGTTTTCTGATTTATCATCTCCAAAGCATAATCCTAATAAGGTTTTAATATGGAATTCCGTGCAAGAAAGACATTGCAATCAGAAACTCCATTTATACACAATAAAACCGTAAAATTAAACTAGTCGGTGAACTCAGTTCATTTTATCGAATATAAGAAAGAAATTATTTTTAAATAAAAAAATATTTCTTTCTTGCTTTTCTCTGCATAAATAATGCAGGTAAAACAAGTACAAAAATGCTTCATTGAATCAGCCTAGACGCTAAAGAAAATTAACAGCTTTGAAGAGTCAACTATTTTCACATTACACCGAGAAACTTTATGTCTAGTGTATTATAATTAATCATAATTCTGATGAAAGGGGGAATCAATAATACAAGATTCTTTTTGAAGCATTTCCTAGTAGGTAATATAATTCAGTAAAAAACTAATTTACAACTATGAAAGATTTCTGCTAAAATACTTAGCATTTTTCCCAATGGATGACAGAGAGAAATTAGTAGGTACATGTCGCGCCATTTCATCATTGCAATCTATGGCAGATAATGGATACCAAATACTAGGCGGAACGAGGCTCATCGCCAGTATTCGCTATGTATAGGATTTTAATGGAAATGCAGTACCAGAAGATTTGTGCAAGATTAGTACCGCGATTGCTAAAAGAGTTACCGCGAACTCTGAGATGAGGCTCAACGCATTCTGAAGGACATGGTGGCAAACTGGTATGACATGGACTTGTAAAACTGCCACAGCGTCTGCAAAAATGCATCCACAGAAATGGCAATAGGGTAGAAAAAAAAATCAACCTTTAAAATGATGTTACTATTAGGTATGAAAAATAAACAGTTTTATGTTTATTTAAAAAACTAGATATTTAAATGGCATGATCAAGTAAAACAAGTGCTTGAAAGTGGGCATGTAAGAAGTCGGAATAATCGACGTGCGTGCATGAGGAGATGTATGAATGTGGAGGAAGCAGAGAAGTGTGCCAGGACAGAGTGGTGTGGCGTTCTATCCTCTCTGCCTATCCCTTCGGGGAAATGGCGTGATGGTTAGTTAGTTTTAGTTAGTTAGTTTTTTTTCCTAGGATACCTTACTTTTGGGATTACCCAACAGTTATTTTTCTTCTTCTTTTTCCTTCGCTTTAAAAAAAAATACTGTTCCCTCTCTCTATATTTTGAACTGTATACTGAATGCAAGATTAGGAATGAGGAAAGAAAAGAAGAACTGGCGCGTCTGAATACTGGCTGGTTATTAATCTCTAATTTAGAATTAAATTATTTTTTTTAAATAATATAATATCTACAAAAAAACATTGGTAATACAAGAAAGTAACGTACAAAAACTTAATCAAAGGAATAAAATAATCAATAAAATACATGAAACAATGTTTCATTCCTTAAATATAAAAAATTAACAATACGTTAAATTAACCACTATTATTTTAATGAATTCTTATTCGTTCTTAATGCATAAAAACAAACTGGATATAATGCGACTAATTTAAGTTAGTAATACACGATACATTGTGTTTAGTTAATCAATATACGTTTTGTGTGAACAATAGAACAGCTTTAAGTGCACTCGGAGAGCGATGCAGTTTGCACAATGCAAACATGGTAATACTTTCGTTTTGGTTCCAGTGAGCTCATTCATCAACTACTGGTTCAATTAATCCAACTAAACAAGTTAAACTTGCATTATACATTCATAGTTTAATACTAAAAGGTAGTCGGCAAATGACAGTTGGAATTCCTAGGAAAGCATTCATATTTATAATCCTTTGCTTGGATCTATCTGAAATACAGCGTTCGTGTTTTCAGTATTTTGAATAAGCGTTTAATATGTGAGAATAAACAATTAAAATAAGCATGTTATGATAATATACGGAATTGAAGAGTAGTGTTAGAAAAAGAAGGATAAAACTAAACTGAACGCCGTTAAAAAAGGCTATTTTAAATTAATAATCCACAATAAGTAACAACGTTTGTATTTATTTTATTTTATTTTGACCAGCTCAACAGGTCACGAGTCAGAAGGTCCCAATAACAGAAGAGAACAGCATCGCAAATACCCAAGTTAAATCAAGTTCAATTTTTGTGATTTCACAGGGAGTCGACCACGAAATCTCCGTGTTGTGAAAGGCGTGAGTCATTATCTTATTTAGGTAGTCAAGATTTGTTTGTACGCAGCTAAGATATGAATTTTACCATTTATTTTGCTTTATAATGGAATTAGATTGCGTATTTAATATTAGAAATAGAAATAGATTAGTCTTAACATATTCCAAGTGGCATTCTGTCACTCAATATCCTCTAATTCCCTACCGTATCGTCTCACTTCTCATGCCACATCTTTCAAGTCTCATAAACAACATGTCGAGCGATTTATATAGAATATTATTTTTAAATTACGCAATTTATAACACCGATCTGACGAAACAAATTTACGAAATCAGATTTTATTTTCCTTTTTAATAACAGGCGATATGTTTGGAATGGAACTTGGATATCTTGTTCATTGAGATCATTATCATTATTCCCTATCGGCTCTCCGTATGGAGCATATGGTTCCACAAACTGACTCCAAACTTAGCGATCGGCCGCCAGTTTCCGTGCGTCCTTCCAATCAGGTCCATGTACCCTTAATCCTTTACTGAAATCTGGCGAAGGCGTTTAAGCAGGCCGGGCCTTATACTACGTACATACGTACAAGGCATCAGGTTCCCATCGTTCTGGACCTCCACTGTTGACGATCCGCCGGCAGTTAGCTTCAGAAACTGTTCCTTTTTTCCTTTTTTGACTTACTAGTCATTATTCATCTCGTAGAAGCAACGTAGTGTTAAATGTACGAATTAAGTATTGACCTTCAATCTCGCAATGTTAGACAGTCTTCAATTAGTTTCTTGGTCGGTATACTCGTAAATTTATAATAATTACACTCCGTATTGTGATACCATCCGCATATTGAAATCATTAAGAAACAGCATGGCGGTTATGTAATGTGACATTAATATTCAAGTGAAACATCACTAAAGGCATATGTTTTATACATCAAAGGATTCTTTGAACCGGCTATTGTTAGGCAATGGTGACCTTTACTGACGAATATGATTGAAAGAGCAACAGGAACGCCCATAAATTTAGGGTCCCCTAAAGGAAAACAGTATAATAAATTATTTAAAGCCTTCAAAGTATTTTTGTCATGCAGAGGAAATTCTCGAACGAATTGTCATTGAACCGAATAAAAATGTGATCCAACATTCCTCACTACAGCAATTTAGAAAAGTGATTAAAAATAATTAAAACATCGTTTTATTAATTTATTTACCTAATCGGTAGTTTAGTAGGTATGGCATTTTATTTTTAAAAACAAAATAGTAGGTACTTACAACATAAATCCTAGTAACTTTAAAACGTTGCACTTACTCGCATTTAATTTAAATTGTACAGTTGAAAGACGTATAATTATGAAGTATTACTAAGTGAAAACAACAAATAAAAAAATTAAAAGTCATGAAATGGTACAATACTACTACTTTCCCTTATCCGCACCCAATGGTGCATAGAGCACTGCATTACACCAAGTGCAGTGTATCCTGATCATTGTATTACATCAAGGTAAAATGATCAGTCTTAAGCTTCACAAAAATAATCCCATTAAATTAACCTATAAGTTAAAGAATTCATTTGAATAATTGTTACTTAGTAGATTAGCAATTACCCATACAAATGTTAATCCAAAAGTAATTGTTAATAATTGTGTAATAGTGAAAAATAGCACGTCAAAAACTGTGAACTCATATCGTAAAAATATAGACTGAGAGCCACGATTCAAGATTTATAAGTATTTTTTTTTACCATTTGCTCTATAATACATGGAATAACAAAACACGAAGTACAAGCGGGAAACCAGTGAATCTACATAACATTTGTAGTCGATTTTGTAATTTAAAAAAAATTCTATTTGGCCCATAGTTAACAAGAAATTTGAGTACGAAGTTGATTTTTTTTCGATAAATTTTTGCAAATTGTTATCAAATATCATGTATTTAGTAAAATTAATACTATCCATAAAACTAGATCTATATTTCATTTTATATCCCTACAGAGATGAGGTAGATTTTTTTTCAAATTCAAGAATATTATATTCGAGCGTTTACAGGGCTCATGACCTGACATTGTTTTTTTTTTCAAGCTCAGATTAAAAAAGCATAATATTACACATTCGACCCCAAATACGACGAAGATTCACCAGTTTTCGGGTTGTACATCGAGTTTTGTTACACCATGTATACATTGATAATCTTCCAAGATATTACCTACGAGTATATCGGTCATGTGCGAGTATATTATTAAACACGGCAATGTTAGTTTAAGTTCCGAGAAGACCATCGTGAGATGCTAACTTCTAGCCTTTTTACGTGATATTCATACCGACGGATTATGGGGTGAGGCGGAGGGGCAGTTTGTGGAAAAATGGGGAGAACCCTCTCCCTCCCTACCCCGCTCGCTCGCCCTCTTTACTTCCGAGAAATGTTAAATGCCGCGGAACTTTTTTCAATACCATTCACATAAAGAAAGAACTTGCTACGCGTATACATTAAAAGATACACAATAATCCTTGTCGTAGTCAATTTAACCTAAACGAAAAGAAATAGCTATTACTGAAGCAAACATTAAATCAAGGTTTAAGGGCTTAAAAGGTACGACATATAATTCCATAGATTTTATATTTTTCTGAAGATTAACAGCGGCACCTGCATCTCTTACTCCCTTATACATGGTGTAACAAAACTCGATGTACAAATGGAAAACCAGTGAATCTACATCATAATTGGAGTCAATTTTGATTATTTTTTTTATTTGATCCATGGTTTTCTAAAAAATTGTATAAGAATTTTTTTTTTCCTAAAATTTTTTTGCAAATTGTCATCAAATATAATTTATTTAGGCAAATTAATACTATCCATAATGAAAAAAACGCATTTTAATGAGAATTTGTGCAATTTTACTTGATCTGCATTTACGAAAAAAAAAAATTTTTTCAACTCTGATTCAAAAGTCATATTACTCATTCGACTCCAAATATGATGTAGATTCACCAGTTTTCGGGTGTACTGCGAGTTTTGTTACACCATGTAATATGAGCAGCTTATTATTAACTACAAGGGAATTAAAGAAAAAAATGCTCTACCTTTCGTGTCCACTTAACATAGATCGTTTGTGCTTGCTAAAGTGCAGTATGTTCCTATCTTTGTTAGCAAAATGTGTTCCAGCAGGACTCTCGGAAATCTAATTTCCAACGATACTTGATGAGCAATGTAATGTCTCTTGGTCGGCTATTCACACGGAATGTTTGACGCAACACTACAGAAAGTAAGAGATATTATTTAGGTTTATTATAGTTTGCACTCAATAACTAATATTAAGTGCGTGAGTTTGCGTCATGCTGTTTCCATTACATTGACTTCCGCATTAGAAGATGACAGAACGTAGGAACTGTTCTTCTGCTAATCACAACCGTGAGGAAGCTTTACAAAAAAGGTAAACATCTTTTACTATGCGAATAACTTCGTAAACATTCAACATAATATTTATACACGTTCCTCTAAAACATTATTAAAATCGTGTGGGAGGATTTGCCCAATGCTTGTGAGTTTTTCCATATGCCCGATTGTCCATTAGGTCGATTTGTGATATTGTTTGGTGTTTGTTAAGTGGATCTTGAAATAATAATCTTGAATGTTATTGACTTCTTCACTATTCAGACATTAATAAAATAATTTTGAATGATATGAAACAACGGTAGCAATGTGGTTGGTATTCTATTGATATTTCTGATATTTCAAGTTAATTAATATAATATTTTGAACTTACCTACCAATCTAATATACTGTCTATCAATATTTGTATTTCAGAAATAGTAATCTGTTATATGTTTAATCACGACCGTAATATTTTCAATAATCAAGTGTCTGGAAAATTTATCTTATTCTGATAACTTTATGTAGAGACATACTTTTTATGACAAACAAATTATGAGCGTACATGGATAAAATTGGTACCTATTTTCTGTTCTGAGGTAATCGTGCGAACGTGCAAGTAGTAACATTTTGGTATCAAACCTCATACCTAGGTACTTATTTTCTTTTAACCCTTGCTGAAATTTTAAAAGGCCAATGACGCGGATTTACTCTTGTAATTTATCTTTGCACAATAAGAGGTAGCAATAAATAATTTTTAACCAGAAACATACATCTTGATTGATGTTTTAATAGTTTTGTTTATTTTTGGGCATTATATTAATTTACAGTTTCTACCACACATGGCATTAATTATTTAATTATTACATATCTACACAATTACAAAACAATTATTATTGTCAGGGATATTTACCGAAAAATTTGCACATCAATTTTCTTAATCATATCGTGTTAACATAATGTATTATACAGGATATGTGAGAAAATACACGGCGTCCTCTAATGTCGTCATTGGAATGCATATTTTTTATTTCTTCTCATGATACGTGAGATATAATATTATTCTTAAATAGTTTAGTCAGATTACCTATCGACTCTGTCTTAAAACTCAAATAATCTCATCATTCTCTATCACATTAAGAAAAACAGACTAAACTGCACTTTAGTTTCTTGTCCTAATTTTTACATAATTTTCTAGTTCTTTAAAATTTTAAAAAAAAAAAAAATATCTGTGTCGACAACCTGGATTATACTTTAATATTAATATTATAATAAGTAATTTACTCTCTATACAGGGGTTTGGCGAATTTACTCTCGTTTTAAATTGTGGATTAATTGGTCATTTTCAATTTTGTGCCCTAGGTGTCCAGAGTCGAAAGTTATTTGGCGATCTACTTAAAATAATATATTTTTTTAATTTTCTTTTCGAAATTTCTCTAAAACTCCCATCAATCCCGTGTAAATGTTGGTCCTATATCTTGATCCCTCATACCTGTTTATAAGGATGTGCTAGGGGGAATTGCGAACTGTGCGAATAACTGAAAATTGGACATCTGTTCGAACATTACGTCAGTGCGAATAAAAAAGTACCTGGAAATTGATTTCTGTACAGTGTACATAATGTTCGTACATACATAACGTAGGATGCCCACCGGAGAAATTTTACTAAAAATACTTAATTATACCAAATTGATTCTGTGCACTCGTTTATGTAAATGGGTTTATGAACGATCATCCATGTATTTAGGATAGTATTTTTTTCATATTTATGAATAATTATCTACTCTGATACTTAAACATATTGATAATTCTCACAGTTTGACCATATTAATAAGAGATACTTACTACGTTCTTGTGAGCAACTCGAGTGGTTAGCTTTATTAGAAAACTATTTATACATTGGTGCTTTGGCTCGGACATCAAGAAAACATCTAACGAATAGCAATAAGAGAATGTATTTTATTCTTCTCATTTAAAACAATAAATTTTTTCTATAAAAAGGCTATCAAAAGAAAAATTCTGATAAGGCCAATACACGAAACGTGTGACGTAGATGTCTAGTGATGAGGTAGATGCCTATTGATGACGTAGTGAGTGACGTAGAGGGTAACTAGACACCTAAACACGGTAATATTTTTCATTAATTCTTTTTTAACTGACAATAAAATGGCATTGTCAAATTTTCCAAATTTTTCATCTTTTAAAAAATATACACAAAGTTAGATAAAGGTAGAATCATTCTTACTATAAAGACCATAACAATAACATAATCTACGTTATTTTGTATATTATAATTATTTCCCTTCTTCTTCTTCCGGTACAAAGATACCAATATTTTGTATTTTTTTTTTTAAACTATCTTGTTTACATTATCTCTGTTATTTTTCCATTTTTCCATGACTTTATTTTTCTCGTTTGCCACGTGCATCCTGTTTGACTTTCACAGTATACCTATGCCTTGGTGGGATTTTTGTTTATTTTTTTTAATGTATATGTGTTTTTATTGTATTTCTTTGTAAACAAATTTTTTCCTCTTGAAAATAAATTTTTTTTTAAATAATAAAAAAAAACTATGATATTTTTTCGAAGAACAAAAATAACCCGGTGGTTCTAAATTCCTCATATTTTATTGACGCCGACGCCGAAGCCGACGTAAGAATGCTGACCATTTGTTGGTGAAAAAATGAATATCGGTGGCAGTTACTGCACAAATTATTCGGGGCAAAGGGCAAAAGCTCGCAAATGAAAACAATACCAGGCAAATTTGTATAAATCTTCATTAAGCTTCGTTTGTTTTTTAGGATCTCTTTTATATTTATGTTCTGTATTCAATTTCTCACATCTCGGGGAAGTAGGGGTGTGCCGAGAGGATGACACATTAATATAGGTTATATTCGGAAAGCGAGTGCCAGATTGGGTTCCGCACTTTTTGCTGGAGGTGACAACACTACGACTGCACTCAAAAAAACAAACCTTTATTATGTTGATCACACGTTTTGTATGCGTACTGAAATTGTCTGAACTAATATTATGACATACATATTTAAAAAAAAAAGCATTTTCAGTATGTCCAAATCCTTTTTTATCTTTGTGTGGACACAAGTTTTTTTCAAAAATAATTTTGTTTCAAAAGAAAGTTATATTTATGTATATGTTAAGATAATTAGTATAATTAAAGCAAATTATTTTTGTAAGCAATTTATAAACTTCTAAACGTACTTACAAATCCCCTTTTCAGTTTTATTTTATTTATAATGACAACTAGAAAAACAACAGATGTATTTTTATTTTTTATTTAGCTTTTTGTACATACAGTGGTCTACATTGGCGGGTTTATTGCCATGTTAGCAATTTTATCCAACCAATCAATATAATAAAGCAGTGCAGGTATAACAGAAACACTTTTTATTATTTAATATTTATATTGTTACACTGCCTAGGATAAAAGGGAGGTAAAAACAGGAATAAAATTTAAGGAATAGATAGGACATGTTTTTCAGACAGTTTTTAAAAGAGGTGACTGTTTATGTAGATGGACCCTAACACCTATCATACAAATTCCAAAAACTGACTCATAAATTTTAGAAATGCGTTTTCACCTATAAGGTACAAAGATTATCCATGTAAATTGAAATTAAAGCTTCCTGGCGTATGCCGAGCTTTAAGTTTAAACATATTATGTATTAAGAAAAAAATATAGCTAAAAAATAATGTACTGCTGGTGCAGTCGGTGCTGTGCTGCCGGTGATGTAAGTGCTTACTGGAATAATTTTTTTTTTTTTTAAAAAATTTTTTTGCAATTTTTTAAAAACTGATTTGATGCCTGGATACGTCAGTCAGGCTGTAGTGATTATCCCTCAGTCGGTACATTAGGGCTGTGGGGAGGACGATTACACTCCACGGGGTTCCTGCCGGCAGGGGGAAGGGGGCCGCGGCGGGGGGGCGGGGGAAGGGGTGGGGGAGGTCTCCTTACATTAGAATATAAATCTCAACAAGATGAGCTCTTACTCCGCTCTTGAACGATTCTTTTTCATTAATTTTACCAGTACACACTCATTCGGGATCATTGCTACGAAAATAGATAATTTCGTAAATTAAATATGCTGTGTGGAATTAACGAATAACTTCATCCTCGTGCTCGTACATATTTTATATAATGAGACAAACATATTTTTTTAAAATTATTCAGGGTGCTTGGAATAAATTAACATCGAGATCGAAATTGAGAATTTTTTTCTCGATTTCTATCTCGGCGTTTTTTTATGCTAATACTTAATATAATAAATATCATGATATTTCACGCTACGTTTTAGAGAAAAAATGAGCTGCTCTAATATTGAAAATAAAATCAATCCCTACATAGACGGTCAAACGAACTCCTTGCCAAACTAAAGAGCCAGGTACGAATATCTAGAAATTTTATAACAAATATTGCAAATATGTAATAAAACACTATTTTTTACATATTTTCTGCCATACAAAAAATTTAAGAATAAATCATATGTGATACCTTGGCTTAACTATAAAATGTAAAATTAACATAAACTAGGATGATTAATGCGCACGTCAAAAGTCTTTGCACGGTTTTCTGAATATATTTAAAATATGATCAGTTAAATAATAATTATAGTACGATGATGTGATCAGTTAAGCTCGGGCAGTCAAGATTCAAGTTATACCGCACCTACAAATTTGCATCCGACAAATGCATTTAGGATGCTGAATTCAGATTTCATCTCCAGTTACTAGGCCCGGCCCTAAAAAGGGCAGATTCAAAATAAAACCAGAATGCGGAGCAGTATAATGTTAATTTGTCTCTTTTATCTATCTGACTGATCTGCAAGTCAATTAATGCGCCTTGACGCCGGCCGCGGTTGGCGCCCATGAGCTAAATAGTATGTTTGAGAATGTGTAATAGATATAAATAAATACCCCAATTATTATGTTAAATCTACCTCGCCTCGGCTCCAATCACAGGAGCTTAATTCTTCATAATACAGAATACACCCACGCGAAATAATTCAATTAATTTTATTAAAATATCACTAGTAGAAACTTACTTGAGTTTACTACTGCTATTACTACTTTCCCTTATCCGTACCCAACGGTGCACAGGGCACTGCATTGGAGCATTAAGTGCAGTGTATTATGATAATTTTTTTTATTACATGAAGTGAAGGTGATCATTCATACGCTTCAATACCAGTCCAAGGTATCATACATGAAAATCACATGTAAATAAATGTTTTATGTTGACCCCCTACGGAAATCGGACCTGCTATCTCATGCACGGTAGCCAAATGCGCTACTACTGTGCTACGAGACGGACTTGAGATTACTATGGGATAATAATGGTGCCTTAAAATCGATAGTGGCAAATAAGAACTTATCGAAAGAAGCAAAATTGGCAGTACACAACGGAGTTCTGGTACCAACCTTTATGTATGGTAGTGGAGCGTGGTGTTGGAAAAAGAAGGATGAAAGTAGACTAAATGCTGTTGAAATGCGATCCCTCAGGCGAATGTGTGGTAAGACTATATATGATAGGTGTACAAATAATGTCGAAATTAGAGCAGAGTGCAAGGCTGAGATAAGCATTATCGTCAAAATTAAGAAAGGGCTTTTACGATGGTTTGGTCATGTGGAGCGAATGAGTGATGAAAGAACAGCTAAAAGAAGTTTAAATGCAAGTGTGCCTTGATGTAGAAGCCGAGGAAGGCCGAAAAAGACACGGCATGACCAAGTACGACAAGTACTTGAAAGTGGACATGTGAAAAGTCGGAAAAATCGGCGTATATGCATTGTGCATGAGAAGATGTATGAGATGTAGAGGAAGCAAAGAAAGTATGTCAGGACAGAGTGGTATGGCGTTCTATTCTCTCTGAAATGGCGTGATGGTTAGTTAGTTTGGTTTAGTTTAATAGATATTTTTTTAAATAACATAATTTGCCAGTTGTTACTGTCAGCAATTTTACGCAATTTTTTACGGCAATTCTATTGCACCTAACGAGGGCTCAAAATATTATTAGGCTTCTATGTTTTTTGAAAAGGTGTCTCAGAAGAACATTGGGTGTGCGGTGGTTGGACTTTGGTTGAATTGAACTCGCGACCTCGTGCAATATAGCCCAACGCACCATCCACCACACCAAAATGCGGACGACATAATCCACCGATGAATAACTCAAGATAAGAAAGAAAAAAAATCTTGGCCGAATGATGAGTTTATTTGATGTCACTAAATTAGTTTAAAAAGATTAAAAAGCTTATGATTTACTATATTATATCTACTCGACGTAATTCGTATGTAACTTTTAGTTGTACTGCATACAGTTTATAAATTAATTACAATGAATGTAAATAACTGAACTCGCATATAAGATTAGGTACCTACTACAAAATACCATCTTAAAACCAGTTACGTATGTAATTTGCATGAATATCATTTTACGTCATCATTAAATATAGGTGCACTTCGTAAAATATTATTTAAATAGTACTTAATAACTGGTACGCAAAAGTACAAACATTCCTTAAATGCAATATGAAATAGTGCTTCTAAATAAAATAAAATACATATATTATGCATGGTAAAAACATATAATGTATAATGTAACAATTTTGCGTTGAAACTGGAGACATACAGCGTCTAATATCGTAGATATAAAGAAGTGGTTTGTGTCACAAGGCGTCTAATCTTGTAAATATTTAAAAAAAATTATGTGTGTACCAAAACATCTAACATATAGAATTTTTTAAAAGTGGTTTTTTGTCAGAAAACAGCTAATTTCGCGAATATGAAAAGTGGTTTGTTTCACAAAGCATCTTAAGTCATGAATATAAAAAAAGTGGTACGTGTCAAAAAACCATCTAATATCGTGAATATAAAAAATGGTTTGTGTCACAAAACATCTACTGCTACTTTTTCTTATCCGCACCCAATGGTGCATAGGGCACTGCATGGGTACATCGGTACACCAAGTTCAGTGTGCAAAACATCTAATATCATGAATATGAAAAATTTCACAAATGTCTCAATACGTCTATAATATAGTATCTATATTATTAAGTCTCAATACGTCTATAATATAGTATCTATATTATTAAGTCTCAATACGTCTATAATATAGTATCTATATGAGTAATCATATTATAATATCGTGAATATGAAAAATGGTTTGTGTCACAAAACATCTAATATCGCGAATTTGAAAAGTGTCACAAATGTCACAATACGTCTAGATAATATCGTGAATATAAAAAACAGTTTGTGTCACAAAATACCTAATA
>JAGVSP010000544.1:0-136568 GCA_022494985.1 Micrasema minimum | reverse complement strand
AAAAAAATTGCATTGTTATGAAGATTTTCTTAAATGATCGGAAAATATTATGACATTATATATAAAAATTAGGGGGAGGGGGGGGGGGAGTAGTTAAAATGTAATTTCGATTGCTTTATTGATGTTTCAGATTCGCGAATTTAAGATAAGTGTTTAATTACAAACTTAATCTTCGTTATTAAGGCATAAAAAAATTATTTCTCTGTAGTATTTCATTTCGAAATTAATTAATTACAAATTACGGGCTCAGCAAAGCTTATTTATTATGAGTCTGTGATGAGGTTAATGATCCGAAAATAAAGAGTTAATAACTCGTCCGCCTCATGGTGTAGCGGTAGCGCGTTGTGCTTCTATGCATGAGTTCGCGGGTTCGATTCCCGGTGGAGGCCATTTGAATGTGATTTTCTCTTAAATACATTTAATATGTGATACCTTGGACTGGCACTGAAGCGTTAGACTGATCACCTTGCCTTCGTTTAACAAATGATCAAGATTCACTGCACTTGATATACCAATGCAGTGTACTATGCACCATTGGGTGTAGGATAAGGGAGAGTAGTAGTAATAGTTATCCCGTATATTGAGGGGATTATTTTTCCGTTTACACTTGAAGTACTAACAGTGCCCTTATGCACCATTAAATGCGGAAAAAGATAAAGAAATAAAGGAACGTAATGAAAATGTTTTTTCACTAATTTTTGGTCATGATAAAATGCAGAAACCTCAAATATTTTATCTGACTGATGTATTTAACCAATTTATAATTTGTTTTTACTGCATTGGGAAGTCTTATAAAAACTGTATTGATTAATTTATGTAGATAAATAAACTATTAAAAGCAACGATTAGAAAAGCAAAAATTCAATTACGTACTTCATCATCATCATCATATCAGCCCGTGAAGGTCCACTGCTGGACATAGGTCTCCCCCTGCCGCTCCTACTGCCTCCGGTCCTGCGCCGTCCCATAAAATAAACGTCTTCATTAAAACAACATAAAAAACAAATATATGATTGGGAATAAGAAAATTTTCAAAGTTCAGGTAATTTTTTTTTTAATTTTTTTTTTTTTTTTTTTTAAAATAAACATATTTTTATATGTCAATACATAAATGTATTTATTATTCCCACAAAGCCGGGGCTTGTCTGCGGGTTACATTACATAATAATTATCTTTTTTTTTTTTTCTTCTTATTTTATTACACATTTAGTATCAAACATTATAAGTATATTCTTATTTTAAGTAGGTAGCGTTGCATAACAATCACTGTGTGCCCTTTAAGTAGGGTTCTTAAAATGTTTTTTTAAAATCATATTTTTTTCTTCATAAATACTTTTTGGAAGCCGATTAATGATTTGTACAAATCAAAGAAGAAATCATCAAATTACTCATTATTATTTGTTAAAAGAAAAATCACAGAAAAAGGTCAATCATTAGAAAGGAAAGAAATGAATAGAATTGAGAAAAGCTGCTAGAAAAATGCTTTCATAAAGAAAATTTAATACAAAAAATCATAGTAAGAAGCCAAATATTAATACAACAATCAGCAAAAATACATGTTCATGTACAATTTACATTGATTGTATTGACTACTGAAATATTCTCGCCTATTCTTTTTTTAATATTTTGAAACCTTAATCCTACAAAAGAACCATGACAAAGAATAAAACCTAAAAAAAGTAAATTTTAGTATAGAATAACAAAATAGGATAAAAACAATACCTACGTTCTGTTATTCATTATACATATACACCGTGTCCCACGATGAGACCACGAAAACTCCGGAGGGTGAATTGTTCATGGTATTCTGAGAAAAAAAAATCCTTGTAAAAATTTTTTGATCCGGGCATTTCCAATAATTAATTTTAAAAAAAGTATTCATAAAAAGCGATGAGTGTAATACTGGCTTCTGTTTGAAGTGCTAGCGGCGGCGGTGGTGGCGGTGTGCGGGGAGGGAGTGGGGGTCCGCTCTGGTACGCCTTGTACGGACATTCAAAATTCGAATTTCATATTCTGAATCTTTAGTTTATGTTTCAAAAATATGTGATTTCTTCGCGCTTATTGGTGCAGGGTCACGTGGTGTGAGCCAGTTTAAAAATTGACGGTATTACACGCGTGTGAATTTTTTATTCATATTTTTAATAATTTTTTTAAGAAATTAGAATTGAGTTTTTTGAAAAACTTTATTATGATTTTTTTTCTCAGAAATATCATGAATAATCACCTTCTGGAGTTTCGCGGTCTCATCGTGGGACACGGTGTATAAATTATTTGGCTTTCCGTTTGTTTGAAATTTTCTTCTAGTTGTTTATTTACCACTTGTGAATTACGGCTTTCCTTTTTTTTTTTAAAAAGCGTTTGTTAAGAAAATTTTATTCAAATGCTTCGAAGATTATTTCAGCAATAAAACAATTCAGTTACGTACGAATTAAGAAAAGAAAAATTTAGGTAAAATATTAGAAGCCTTGACCGCGCCTCGGAATACTTTTGACTACTTTATAACTCTAAAATTCTCCTTATCTCACTAAATGGTACTGCCATAAATTTACATTATTTTTTAAAGATCACCTGAATACTTGATCGGTCCCCATCATTAGTAGTGATTAAATCTCTGGATTCATGGCACGGAGGTTTAAGGTTCGATTTCCAGTTAGATCACAAAAATAATAACAAATTTTCCTCAAATCCCTATATTCTGTACCTATGAAAATGTGTGATTTTGTTTTTATAAACAGTGATTTTTAGGCAAGCATGGTTAAGGCTCTCGGGAGGCATACGTAGTATATGGCCTAGCCAGCCGAAATGCCTTCAAGACTTCTTGACAGTAGATTACCAAAGGCGGACAAATACCTATACTATTTGCTGTGTCCGTGGCCTAACCTCAGGTTCTCGGCGTCCTTACGTCCAGTGTTGACAATTCGTCGGACAGTTTTGCATCAGAGCTGCGGGACGTGGACTTGACTTGGGAGGATGCACGGGAATAGTGGCGGACCGATTATTGGCCTGGAGGCAGTTTGTGGATTCCATATGCTCACATAGGGAGCGGATGGTGGTATAATGAATAAAAAATGTTTTTTTTTTCTAAAATGTGACATTGAACAGTTTAAGTGATAAATAAGAGTACTGCATAAACGGCAGCCTCCGTAGCGTAAAAAATGATGGGCATTTTCTCAATGCATGACAGAGAGTGCTCACATGTGAAGCGTCGCGCCATTTTACTGTATATTGGCAGATATGGATATCAAATACTTGGTGAAATAGGGAATGTTGTAATACTTCAAGTGGCCACTTTTTTCCCGCCAGCCAATGACAGGTCATAAGCCCTGTAAATGCCTAGATATCTTATTACCTTCAAAAATTCTCGTCTCTGTTGAATGTCAAATTGTAATTATTAGCCTTAATGGTGTGAAATCCATTTATTGTCTTCAGTATTTGGACGCACTCTCAAAATGTTGTTTATAAAAGATACTGGACTCACGATATGGAGGTCCTGGGTTCGATTCCCGGTGAGAACACATAAATCAAAAAATTTTTTTTCAAGCCTGGGTGTTTGTTATTGGGCCTCCTCAACAGAGGTGGTAAAGTAAATAAATAAAGTTGGACATCTACATGATTTAAACATTTCAGGAACTATGAAAATATACCATACATCGTTATCTTACACTGAAATGGTTTCAAGTATTCACGTGTTTATGTATTCAAAAATAAAACTGTTCGAAGTATGCATTGTTTTGCCGTATAAAATAAATAAATTTGAAACGGAACACTGATAAATTTCATGAATATCTCTTTCTATTAGCTCTGAACAACATGAATTTATATTTATTTCGTCAAAAACGTTATTTGGACAGTTAAAAAAAACCTAACGGCATTCATTTAATATGACGCGCGACGCCATCAAATTTCTTTATTAGTTTTTAAATACTTATTACTGCATTGCAATACAACCCGTTAACAAAACTAAAAATAACAAACCCGAACATTTTATTTCAGAACAAGTCATTTCCAGAACTTTTTACGGCGCACTTTTTACAGGGATTATAATAAGGATGTCTAGTTGTCTACTATTGTTTTTCTGTTTTCATTTTATGTCTGGAGTTGCAAGGATTAACGATCCTCTAGCGTTTTATTAAGACCTGTGCATCATGAGAAAATCTGTGGTGCTTATTTATCCGTCTAAGTAATATCTTGAATCGGTATTCTGCTACTGTATTATCGAATGACACTTTATTTATTTATTAATTCATGCCTTTATCTGCACCTACTCGTAAAAGTACATGCAAAGCTACGTAGGTAGTACACCAGTGCAATGTATACACATTTTTTGGTCATTTAATTACATGAAGGTAACTGCATGGAAAATATAACTTGGAATATTCCAAGTCGGCGGTTGAGATCGCATAAAACATTTTTTGTCCCAACTTTTAACAATAACATGGCGCACTTTAATTCCTTATCTCGCATGTTAAGACTGTACAATGGCATAGTGACTGAGGGATCGTAAGGGTGGCGGCATCATGATTTTCTTTTGACTTGATGGATGCTGTCGCCCTCTTGACTTAACTTAACTTGGAAACTTTGGCCCTGCAATTTGCTTATGCATTTGCAACAGCAAAAATTTAAAGTCCTGCATAAAATAGCGTGACTGAGAAAGAGTTCCCAAGGACTCTATAATAGTCGCGGGTGGAGGAGGGACGATCCTTCAGTGGACAATGGCATAGAAAAACATTTAAATATTGATGTATTTAATGATACTCGTAGATGTAGTGAATTCAAGAGGAACTTGAAATCTTTTTATAACCTCTGATTGAACATATTTATGCAAAGTACTTTAATCTTTTTTAAACCTGTAAATTGTATACGAGTATTATAATGCTGTGTAATTCTGTAATTGATGTGCAATTAAACCATGTATGTAATTATTATGATAATATGTCAAATGATAGATATTGTCACATTGTAGAGTTACCTGTAATTAAATAAATAAAAAAATAAGGTAAGATGATCAGTCTTACGCATCAGTGTCAGTCCAAGGTAGTGAAATATTTATGTGGAAAGACTTATTTTAAATTTATATTTTATTTCAACTTCTCTGAACAAAAAAAATCATATAAATCCGTACATGTCGTAGATTAGTTTTCATATAGATAACAATGAAAATCAAATTACGTTTTGCTCCAAGGAGAAATAAGAAAACGACTTTATTATTATGTGAGAAGTCGTATAAAGCGGGTTCATAAGTATTATTAAAATACGAAATAATATAATTGGATGAAGACGGTAGAAACTGTATGAAGACGTATTGAAGCTGATGTAAAGATAATGTGTATTTTTCTTAATAATACGTCGTTATAATTTTACGATACACATGTGAACTTTTGAAAATTTTGTACGCTTATGGCTATGAATAAAACCCAGGATATAATAATGATAATTGGCTCACTTATATAGCGCCTTTTTGTGAAAAATCACCTCAAGGGCGCTTTACAATTAAAGGTACTGTCTAACGGTCTATACTAAAAATTATCTGTTACTTGAGCAGACTAGGGCAATTACGCATGTGACATAATATCGGACCTTTAGGACGAAGACAACCTATTTTTTTTTTTAAATTGGCAAGATATATCATCATAAAAGACTGAATAAAGAACATTATACATAATTTAGTATTTAGGTATTTTATATTTTATTTTAACACAGAAAGGTACATAATTTCTTATAAAAAATAAGAAGAAATCGATATGAACAAATACGATGCTTGGGTTAAGTGGCACTTGATGTACTACAACATTCCCCATGAGGACACTAAACCCAGCCAATGACAGGTCATAAGCCCTGTAAACGACTAGATAATCCACATTCGTTTCCAGAGTTTCTCTGTCTCTGTTGGGATATCAATACTATCTGATATCAGCCCAGCATGGTTATAATCCAGTAATTTGTCTACAAGTATTTGTACACGTTCAAAATGTTGTTAAAAATACGATGTGTTTACTTGCTTCTACTGAGAATTTCCGAAAAATTGGTATTTTGAATTAGGTCGTTTTTCGTCCTAAAGGTGCGATGTTATGTACTTACTAACTGTAAGACCATATTATATGATTCAAATACTTGAAGATGTATATTGCTTTTTTTTCACTATGGCAAACCGTTGTTTGTCATTGAAATTTATTTATTTATTTATCACCGCTACTAACCAGAAAGCCTACCACTACCTTTTCTGATCGTGATGTATAATAGGGCACTGCATAGGTGCATCGAGTGGAGTAAATCTTGATGTTTTTACATGAAGGCAAGATTGTCTTTCAATTCAGAGCCAGTCCAAGGTATAACATACGATAGTTTAATGTGAATATCCACATTTAAAATAAAATAAGTCATATTGGTAACCCAAAATTCTATGGGTACACTAGACAACCAGGCGAACAGTTCAAAATGTCCAAGTTAAATCAAGATTATTTTTATATATGAACTGTAGAGACTTGCACTCACTTCCTTAAGGTTTGGAACAAAAACGTTATTATTTTTATTTTTATTATACAATGAAAGCCCCACCCTTTCCCTAGACTGCTTTAAAGACTATTGAGTCTTTATTCAGTCCAGCCAACTCTACCGATTTTTTCAACAAGCTAAACCGCGATTTTATGATTGTTAGTGTGATAAAAGTACGGATGAATTTACGATTATGTACGCGAACAAATGCTTTCATTGTACCCTTACCACCGTCTCGGCTTATGTTTTATAATTGTCATTGTTTCCATCACCCAAACCAACCAGAGTCGGCCAAATCAACAGTGGTAGGGATGTTAGTTTCTACCCCGATCATTATTTATTAGTAATTACAACCATTTATTTTTTTATTATCATCATCATCATCATTATACCATATCCGCTCCCTATGTGGAGCATGTGGATTCCACAAACTGCCTCCAGGCCAACCGATCGGCCGCCAGATCCCGTGCATCCTCCCAAGTCAAGTCCACAAACTCCCAAACTCCTAAACTGCCGGCGGATTGTCTACAGTGGACGTCCAGGACGCCGAGAGCCTGATTGATGCCTTGTAAAATAGGCAAGCATGGTTTAGCCTCTCGGGAGGCATGCGTAGTATGTGGCCTAGCCAGCCGAAACGCCTTTTGTGTTCCTTACAAAGTTAAACCACCGCACACCTAATATTCTTCTAAGACACCAAAACTATTATACCCATTCTCAAAACTAATATTCCCATTATTTTTATTATACCCATTTATTAATGTAAAAATCATGCAACAAGCATATTACCAATACTAAGATAAAAAAATATAACTCACAAAGAAACCTAACTCATTTATAATAATGTAAAATATGCCAATTGGGTATAACTAGTTGACCTTTTTCGTTTGTTATTGATTAATTTTAATATTTCAGTAACAAAATATTATGACATTTCGTTATTGTTTATCAAATATCTCTCATTATCAACACTCCCACGTTCCCGCCATTAACAACGTAATTAGTTAGAATATTTATATAACCATATAATTAGGTTACCAAAAAATAATACTGCAATATTCGGTCCTCAAATCGATTCTCATCACTAGTTGTAGGTACTTTTTTAAAAAGATAAAAGGGGTTATCAGACTAGAGTTTTTTTGTTTGAAATCATCTGGCAACACACATTATTCGTTTCCCGCCAGATTTGTTTGTTTTGCGCCTGCGCCACAGATGGCCGCCAGAAAAATATTCGAATGCATTTGAATTTGAATAGGTACACAATGAAATAAAGCGGTAAATCTGTAACCCGTCTGTTTTAAAGTTTCAAAGATTTCACAGTACACAAATTCAATTTTTACATTTTTAAAATGTGGGAATAAAAATATAAATATTTTATTTTATATCCCTACAGAGATGAGGTAGAATTTCTTCAAACTTAGGAATATGGATATTGCATAGATGGAGCTAGCTACGCGCTGGTGAATGGTTTTCGATTCGTAAAATATATACAAAATCAAAAATGTTACCTGGTGTGGATATTTGCTAATAAACGGAATGGGGAATGTTGTAGTACATAAAGTGGCCCTCTTAACCCAGCCAATAACAGGTCATAAGCCCTGCAAACGCTCGAATATCCATATTCCTGAATTTGAAAAAATTCTACCTCATCTCTGTACGGATATAAAATGAATAAAACACCTACTCCCGTCTTGGGATAAATCCAGATTTGTGTGCAAGTATTTGAACACACCCAAAATATTGTAATAATATTTTATTGGATTACAATTAAGTAACATAGCGAGTTCATTGTTGTAATAGATTTCTCTGGATTTTGATCGTATTTGCCTAGCTAGGAGTTACCTCAAAAACATTTTTTATACCATCACAAAATATTTATACAATACAACTACATAGTTTTTTCATGTTAAATTAAAATTCTATCTTAAATGAAAATATGTTGGTATATTCATGTAAATAATTAAAAAATACTTTAGACTCATTCATTAATTACACATAACATACAGCTTATAAATGAGAAAAAGGCACACAGTTAGGAAATCTAAAATTGAAGCAATTACAAGTTCTCTTAAATTATTAAAAGTACATAAACAGTCAAAGAGCTTTAATACTATGAAGTTGAAAAGTTTTAAAAAAACAGCATTGAGCAGCTTCTGCACTATTAACACACTCCGCTGCAACTACAACCACTAAATCATCCTTCAATACTTCACTAAACCTCCAAACAACCTTACCATCTGCAACCCCCTCGGACCCTTAAGGTACCAGGCTGTTTTTTAATATCAACGCTGTGAAAATGTTTTTTTTTGTTCAATGACGTTATAATATATTATTTTATATTACAAAATAATAATTTTAAGACTAATGAATTGTTTTCACGGAATTTTTAGAAAAAACGAGACAATGTGTATTTTTTTCATTTCAGGCTTCTAGTAGCTGATTCTTCGTATTCAGCAATCATTTTTGTAAAATGTCTTAGCAAAGTAAGAATTAAAAAACCTTAACAAAAAGAGGCCTTCAAAACGTTTTTGTAAATACATTCTTCAAAGAAAATTCTTTGGTAAATTGTTTTTTATTATTTTTAAAGGGAGTAGCCATATTAATGATGTTAGTATGATCCCATTAGGTACTATAACAAAAAAAAATTATTATGAGGGTACTATAACAATATTTTTAATTATGACATTGTGTGAATTAAAATATCTTTTTTTCTTTTCTTTTTTTTAAACATTATAAAAACTTTAAGAGCATTTTATTGATTCATTTTAAGATTTACGAGTGAAATCTTGCTTTTCACGTAACAAATTATCAAGATTCACCGTACTTGGTGTACCAATACAGTGCCTAATGCACCACTGAATGCGAATCAAGGTAATTAGTTGTTTAAAAAAATCATAATAATATATACATAAATAATGTCTAAATACTTTAATAAAATGGCAAAAAGTAAGGTAGAGGTAATTTGATTTAACACATCCTTTTTTCAATTTGCGGCAGAAATCTTTTCCCTTTTCGGGAAATGTAACGAGTAATTTATAATATGGCAACATTACGAATCGGCAAGGTAAGGAAAGTGGGCCGAGAAAACTTTATCGTTGCTTTTTATGGCAATGAGTTCCTTTTTTAAGCTGATATTTAAGATAACGGCAGATTTTCCCGACTGAAATCATGATTTGTTCTGAGGACGTGGACCGTTTGGTTTTGATCTAAGAAATATCTCAATAGACCTGACACCTGAATTGGCGCCTATTTTCAAGTACCTGTCACTTTGTTCTACTGAAAGTGAACGCATAAAGTAGCTAAAATAGGTAAAAAATGTTAGCTAGTGGATAGTTTTCCCCTTTTATTTATTAATCGGGTAATTTCTATGGCGATATTTTTACGAAAAATCGCCTCAAGAACGCTGTGCCTTCATTTAAAGAGAGGCTAGATTGCAAATCGTCCTGCAGCTACAAAGCGAATAGACTTTTGCAATTATTCTAACCCCTAGCAGTTGTAGAAGAAATTTCTAATGTTATAAATGCATACATAAAATATTTATTTTTACGCATTTCTAAACTTTATTTATTTATTTCGGTTATTTTATTTTTTTTAAAACAACTATGTAGTTAATTAATTATATTGTACTAATCATATTTTTTTTATATATCTCTGTAGTACATATCTCATGTATGTATTATATTATTTTCAGTAGCTTCATAATATACTTATATAATGTAAGTATGTGTAATAAATACCTACACAATTTGTCAGCAACTCTCTAACTAAGAATGAATGGTGTTTGATTTTACTAAAGGCTTTTTACATCTAGTTCTGAAAAAAAAATACACCGATTCGATAAAAAATAATTCGTCTTCGTTGCCATGGAAAATCCGCGAGGCGAAGTTAAAAATATCTCTTTTGCAGATCCCGTAAACCGGAAATAAAAAGGTAACACATTCCGAAGCTCCATTCCCAACTCACTCAAGACTCGAGTATTCAACCAATGCATTCTGCCCGTCCTTACTTATGGCGCGGAAACAATGACTCTGACCAAGCAAACCTCCCATAAGTTGCAAGTTGCACAGAGGAGCATGGAGAGGATTATGCTTGGAATAACATTAAGAGACCGAAAAAGGAACGATTGGATCCGACGCCAGACAAAGGTCTGCGACGTGGTGGAGCGAATTGCTTGGTTGAAGTGGAAATGGGCCGGTCACATAGCCAGAATGACGGACGACAGATGGACGAAACGCGTTCTGGTGTGGAGACCGAGGAACCAGAGGCCTCAAGGACGTCCACCGATGAGATGGGTGGACGACATCAGGAAGTCTGCTGGAAGACAGTGGATGGGACGACGCGCAGGATCGGGAGGAGTGGAGACGGCAGGGGGAGGCCTATGTCCAGCAGTGGACCTCAACGGGCTGAGATGATGACTTAAGAATTTACTAGTAGAAGGAATATTTTAAGTTTGAACGTAAGTATCTTTTTACACAAACATTGGATTTATCTAATTTCTTAAAATGCAGAAGACAATTTTTTTTTTTTTTTAATTTTTTCTTTATTTTATACATTATCGAATTTACAAAACTTAATAACACAATAATTATACAAAATAATCATATAACGCTATCCTCACCAATAAAAAATACAAGCTCTTGTGCTTGGTGAGGGAGGTTACGCTAAAAATACATAACATAAGTAGTAATCATAGTAAAGTAAATATATAGGTAGTATAAGGTATAATAGTAAGTAGTAAATATAAGTAGTACAACAAGGTAAAATATAAGTGGTAATCATAGTAAGGTAAATTAAAAAATAAATCTAGGTACTAGATATGCAAAATAAACAATTAAGTAAGCAAAAGATGGTGATTATAGTTGTTTGAAATAAATGTGTTTTTTTAGTTTAAATTTAAATTTCTTAAAGACATTAATCATTTTTAGTTCATTGGACAATTCATTAAAATACATGATTCCCTTATATAAGAAGCTATTTTCGAAATGTTTTGTTTGAAATTTTGGTATTTTAATATTATTTTGGTATCTCATTGATAGATTAGATTCAAAATGTTTTAATTGTTTTTTTTTTATAAATTTCCAAAATAGAATATTGTTTATAGATTTGGTCTATCGTTGGCACACTAAACATTTTAAAGAGTAATTCTGTTGAGAATGTTGATGGTTTTTTAATATAACTTTAATATTTAATCTCTGCACCACTTTAACTGAATTAAAAATATTATTGTAAGATCCACCCCATCCAATAATACTATATACTTTAGCATATAACTTACCTACATACCTACTTACTGTGTCAAGGGAAATAATCCGGCATTTAACTGGCTGAGTCAATTCTTCATGTTTATTTTATGGTCTATCAGTTAACATAATATTTGGTGAGTTTAATTTCAAAAACGAAGAAGAAATAATGATAAACGACAATTTCTGCAGTAATTTGTTTTCTAAATACAAAAATATTTTTTAAAAAACTTGGTCTAGACTCTAGAATTTACATACCTACAGTTTTCTGTGGTCTAACACAACTCCTTTAAATGGCACTTTGAAAGGACCTTTTGAGAAAATAATTAAACCTCTCTTTGTCGAGGTAACGAAAAACATTAATCACCCTAATGCAATTGCAAAGGGCAGGTGTTTTATCTTTTTTGGAAAATGCTAAAAGCCTTTGCAAAAGAGGCTCGTCTTTTCTCTACAAGGTGGGCGTGGGTGTATTAAAAATAAAATGTAATAATAAGATAAAACAGTAAGGGTTGTGTTAAAAGGGGTCTTTGGCATTTACGAGAGCAAAGAATATTTCTAATCGGTGAATAGATATACCATGTTTTTATTAATACATATTATAGTATATCGATAAATAATAACAAGGGCTGGTTTCTTCAGGTCTCGTCAACTTAAAATATCCGTCAAATCGTCAATATACGAGGGATTCGTCTGGGTACAAATCGAAAAATAGCCAAAGTATTAATTTCTTCCCTTTAGTCTCTCGGTTGTTCTTTGTCTGCTCACTATAAAACTCGACAGAGCTTTGTTAGCCACTTTCATTAGCTATCTCAGGTCTTAACCACTTTCACTGAGAATATTACATTTATACACAAACATTTACACAGTTTATGTACCACTGACAACTTTACTGTAGTTGTACGTAGGCACGTGTTTTCTTCATAGCATTTATTTCTGCTGCGAATTTGGATGTTTAATTTGCTTGCTTTATATGCTATGGAATTGAAAAAATTACTTTTGATGACCATTTTAATAAGTATTAAGTCCATTTTTATATTTATTGTCGATATTTGTGAAAACATTTTTTGTTTTAGGGCTCAAAAATCTTAATCTCCATCTCATGGCTTTTATTTGTTTGGGATCAACGCCTTCTATAAAAGTTTTATCCATTGCCGAAGTGCTCAAAAGAATAAACGTTCCAATTATGTAAATAACCAATCCATATACACTTAGATTAAAATTCATGATATCTATCATTTTAGTAAACAAACAAAACAAAGAAAAAAGGGGTTTAGGGTTTTTAGGGGCTTGAGGGTTTTTTTTTAGTTTATGTACTAGATACTATCGTATCTTTTGACAAACATATTTAATTTGTGATGCTTTGGACTAGTTTTGAAGCGTACGACTTATCATCTTGTCTTCGTATGAGCAAGATTAACTTTTTTTATTGTACTAATGCCTCAGGGCTCGTAGTAGTAGACATTTATTTAATAATAATATCGCTGGTCCAGAAGAAAAACGACACAACTTAAAATAGAAAAATAGAGACTACTGCAAAAAAAGGGTAAAAAATCATAATGGTAAACGGTTTTTACCAGAGAGCCAAATCGTCGGCGTCGTTTCAGTTCGTTTTTATCCAAAAGACCATTTGGAAAATCTTACAGGAGGCATGGGGCATTTGACATATTATCTAATATTCCTGTGAAAAGTCAGAATTTTACATTACAACAAAAAAATGAAGGTAAATACTTCGGTTTTTTGAACGAATATTTGTAATCTGTTTTATAAATTGATGAATTACACTTACTTGAAAATGTAAAACGTGAAATTTGCTGAATGGTCTGTTGGACAAAAGTACTAAAGCATCTAAATGTAAATATTTTCTTCATTATATCGTCAGTTACAAGCTCTAGAACACCTAGAAAAGCTCTAGTATTGAAGAACAGCTAGAAAAGCTCTAGTATTGAAGAACAGCTAGAAAAGCTCTAGTATTGAAGAACAGCTAGAAAAGCTCTAGTACAGTTAGAAAAGCTATAGTGGTAACAAAAAATACTTTTATTTCATACTTTGACGAAAATCCGATTTCGAATTGTGTTGTTTTTCTTCCGGACCAGTGATATGTACATAATTAATTTCGGATATTAAAAAATGAGCGCCTGGAAGTAGATACCTACATCAATACAAATTATTTGCGAAACAAATAATTGTTTAAATCACAGATAAAATCTCGACTATTGAACGTTATAATTAATTTTATTGTCAGTAAATAATAATTAACAGATCCTTGATATCCTTAAGAACGAGTTTTATTAATTAGTGTTTGTCAAAGATCAGTTCTTGAAGTTAATAAGGAAATAAAATACACAAACAAAGATGATCCTTCTTTGTTTGAACCTGTCAGAAGTACCTAAATACTAAATACACAGATTGTTTAAATATGATTCTGACTTCTGACTTCTAAAATTGCCCCCGGCTTATTTCTGATAGCGTTTGAATTGTTGAATAAATAATATTGAATTAATTAATTCCTGTTGAGAATATCCAAAATTCCAATAAGGTAACTCTAATGGAGTCTACAAACATGTCATGAAGATTGAAGTGTATGTAATCGCCCTAATACCATAATATTTAGTTTTAAAAAAAACTTGGTATCATGCTAGGTATTTCACTATAGCATCAGTATACAAGCTATGAAAACCTTCTAACAAGAATTCATTAGAAGGGGCGTTTCCATACAAATTTTCTAAAATATACGCTTCCGAGGGTTAATTTTATAACACCACTTATTATTAAATTCCACAGTCTAAAGACTCCAGAATTCCAATGCACGAAATGTGTGACGTAGATGTCTAATAATGACGTAGATGCCTATTGATGACGTAGTGAGTGACGTAGTGGGTAACTAGACACCTCAAACACGGTAGTATTTTTCAAGTACGGAATGTGACTTCTCTGAAATTCTTGTTTGAAGATTATAACATTATAAGGTGACAAATATGTACGTACTTTACGAAATTTTACAAAATTTGGAAAATAATTGTATCTGTTAATTTTCAAACGTCCGCTTTTAAATACTTGTTGCACTTGATCATGCCGTGTCGTTCTCGGCCTTCGCTCCACATGACCAAACCATCCTAAAAGCCCTTTCTTGATTTTGTCGATAACGCTTAACTCAGCCTTGCGTGTGAAAAGTCGGAATAATCAGCGTGTGTGCATGAGAAGATGTATGAACGTAGAGGAAGCAAGGTAAGTATACCAGGACTGAGTGGTATAGCGTTCTGTCCTCTCTGCCTACCCTTTCGAGGAAATGGCGTGATAGTTAGTTAGTAATTTTAAAATTTTGCAAGTTGATAAAATATCAAATAATTTTTGAAAAAAGTTTGTACTTGGGTTAAATGTATTTTATGCATGTTTTAACATGTATAAATTCTCAAAAAGTTTTCACAGTGGCATCACTTCTGATCTGTAGGACTTCTACCAGCTTCTACTGAAATCTTTCATAGGCACCATACGCGTAGGCCTTACTCTCATAAATACATGGTGTAACAAAACTCAGTGGGAGTACAAGCGGAAAACCAGTGAATCTACATTATATTTGGAGTCGATTTTGTAGAACAAAACTTTTTGATTTAACCCATGGTTTTCGAGAAAATTGAGTAAGAAGTAGATTTTTTTTCCAATAATGTTTTGCAAATTGTTATCAAAAATAATTTGTTTAGTCAAATTAATAGTATCCATAAATTAAACAAAATAAAAAACGGTGTTTTAATAAGAATTTGCGCAATTTTACTTAATCTGATGTCAAAGTTTTTATGAGAAGAAAAAAAAATCGTTTTTTCAAGCGCAGATTAAAAAGTCATATTACACAATAGACTCCAAATACGATGTAGATTCACCAGTTTTCGGGTTGTACTACGAGTTTTGTTACTCTATGTATAGATATGAACATCCTTGGCTGCACCATTTACTATAATAATAATTCTGCAGTATTGTGTGCGAACATCACTTTCTTAATTGAAAATATAATTTATGTTTTACGTATTTGGTAAAAGATTTTTATTACAATTACCATTGAAATAAAATAATTCACTTATTAGGTATAAAAATTTGTTTTACAGAATGGTTTTTTGTTCAAATAAAATGTTTGTATTATGTAGATACGTACAAATTCTTTAATTTTGAAAATGGCCCTTAAAATCCGAAAGGACAGCAAAGGGAGGCCCATTATCATTCCAGTGTATATAAAAATCGCCTATTCTGTTAAGTTTTTAGTATTTTGTAAGCTCTAGAGATTTCCTCTTGATAATAATATTACATCCGTATCACGTTAACTTTAAAAAGAAAAAAGGCCCAAGCAACAGTGTAAAATTTAATCACTCTCGTATTGCCTAACATTTTTTGGAAATAGGTTTTCATACAGTACCTATTATTTTCACATCAAATTACGACTCATTAAATTGTAGTAAAAAAATAATACCCCATTGTTATTGTCATCGCATTTCTTACAAAGAAGCTCAAAAGTGTCATAACTTAGACACCCTTATAGATGGACCCATAGAAAATAACGGTTTATTTTGTTACTAGTGACCTGTAGCATGATTTTCATATAATATTTCATCTGTGATACCTTGGACTGATACTGATGCGTTAGACTGATCCACATGAGTACCAATGCAGTGCTCTATGCACCGTTGGGTGCGGATAAGGGAAAGTATTAGTAGTTAGTAGTAGAGCTTCCAAAATTCTCGTTTGAAATATTTTACTTTCTTTGTAAGAGTAGGTATAGAACCAAAATTTTGGTAGTAGGTAAGCATTTAACGCAATTTTTATTTTATGGCAATTTGTCATTTTAATTGGTAAAAGGCAATGGACTGAAATTGCTTTCGTTTGGTATTTTCCACGACGAAATATATAAATTCGGAATCTAAAGGTGTTTTTCTCATCTGCTGGAGTTAACTGGACTGTGATAAATCGTAGGTACATGCCAACTGTATTCCTGTTTTTTTTAACTGGATAAACTTTGAAAAAACTCGTGTTAAAATCAGTACAATTAAATCACAAAATGTACTGTTACCATGGAAATTATACTATACAGAATAATAATAATATGGACGACAAATAAACGGAGATAAATGAATCATAACGACAAAGGAATTACCTGATAATAAAAACCAATCGTACAATTTGACAGCATACTACTACTACTTTATCTTATTCGCACCCAATGGTGCATAGGGTACTGATCAGTCCTACGTTCCAGTACCAGTCCAAGGTACCACACTTGAAATATTAATATAAAAAACACATTAAAATAAATATTTCATGTTGACCCCCTACGGAAATCATAAGCTCCCATATAAATTTGTATGCAATGCCTTCCATTTAATTTTATACATGTGTCAATGTGAGAAATCATTTATCTTTTTTTTGTCGTATTGCATAGGAAAAGAGGCTATATAATGATAATCATGAAAACGTTGATTGATCTGGTAAATTTTTTAGTATTCCGCACTTTTACAGGTCAGATCACTCGCACACTGCGTTTATAATTTCAATGTGGACTATATATAAGATACTAAAATTATAATTAAGATACATTTTTTTTCTTAATTAGAAAACTAACTGTTCTCGCATCATTATAACTCAATTATATTTTTGGCAGTCATTCACGATACAAAAATAACGTCTCTGGCCATATTAAAACAACTCAAAAATATTTATGGATTTTAATGACTTTTTTATGGACCATGAGAATTAAAAAAATATCTAAAATAAACAGAAAAGCTTTGCAATTCATGTGTACATCAAATATGCTATTAAATAATTACTACAAAATAAATATTCTTTCAATATTATATAAAATCACATATTCTTAAATAATGGCTAATTGTTCTCACTTTTTCTTAAAACTTGTCCAAAATTATATTGCACATAGGTACAGAAGTTTTCATTTCATTGAATTTTCGTTCGTTTCATTGTTCCAAATAGTTTTAAATTTTTTTCAAGGTTTTTACTGTTTTTATAAAAAAGAAATTTGTTATCCAGTATCTCGATTAACGATCGGCTTACGTATTTAGTGGAGCAACGAAGCTGGACCAAAACATCCCTGTAACATGAAGATATGGTGAAAACATGACAAAAAAAGGCCAAACCCCATAAATCAACCCTATTTAGGGGGCCAACACTATTTTATATGCAGATCCCCATAAAGGAAGTAACTTGCAAAAAACAGGTTTCGAAGAAATACATAAACAGTCATCTTTTGGAATATTTTCATATCAATACTTCTGAATTTTGCACTGGATGGCGAAAACATGTTTTTTGTTTTCCAAAATCCCCCAATTTATTGATGTTGGCTTTATCGGTTTCCTGTTTCAATATTTAAACGGCTAATTTTTAAATTTGATCTATCCCCAGGAATATATAAAAACCACCCCCTGAAGAATTATTTATTTCGTAACTCCATCTGAAAATAATTTCGAAATATTTTTATGATAAATAAATCATATAATTTTTCTATCTTTTTTTGTTTATTTTGTACATTGCTATATACTGTTTATAGTTATAAGCTTAAACTGTTTATAAAGTTTGATTAATTATATTGTTGGAGGATGGAATATGGTTGCATTGTCAATTATTCAGCGTCATATACAATCCAGATATATACATGTAGAGAAAAATGTACTGTAAGCATTGCAGATTTACTCGGAATTCCGAAGAAAGGAATTGTAAGAGTAGAATAGAGTAGGACAAGATACAAGATACCTCGTGCAAATTTTACTGGGAAATTTGTGATAAAGCATTCGAATTTAAATAATTTATTCCTTAATTTTGAAAAAAAAATTAAAGCACAGTTTATTTCTAATGACTGCAATTATCAGGAAATAACATCCTAGGAAGATAAGAGTGTAAAAAATAGCCTTATTTCTCGTACAAAATTTGAAAACATACAATGCTATGTTCTTATAGCAACCAATGTGATTATACTTATAATATAATGCTCTTATTGGTTGGAGATCTACCAGTTTCTAACAAAAGATGTTAGCTTAGCCGTATCCCTTTATATTATAGGTTTCTATTCAGAAGGATTCCTTCTTCTGTGAGTTCGTAGTTCGTAGAATATTCAGCTTACACTTCCGTTTCACATGGCTATAAGACCAGCTCAATGATACACGGTGTGACATATATATATATATTATATATACACGGTGTGACAAAACTATTAGTAATACCCGAACTGGTGAATCTACATCGTATTTGGAGACGATTGTGTTATATGACTTTTTAATCTAAGCTAAAAAAAAAAAAAAAAAATTCTTCTCACAAAAGTTTTCACAAGTATGGCAGATTAAGTAAAATTACTCAAATTCTTATTAAAACGCGTTTTATAATTTTGTTTTCTTCATGGATAGTATTAATTTGACTAAATACACGATTTTTGATAGCAATTATTTACATAAAAAAATCAACTTCGTACTCGATTTTTTTTGAAAACTAAGGGTCAAATAAAATTTTAAAATCTTCAAAATTGTCTCCAAACATGACGTAGATGCACTGGTTTCCCGCTTGTACATCTAGTTTTGTTACACCCTTTAAATATGTAAAAATTATTAATTATTGAAATGTGTTTGCACAGCATACGTATATTGTAATGAATTACCAGGTCAAAATGTCAGAAAGTTCCCCCTGTTGGGTTTAATTCAATAGAGAATGGACATATTTTGGGTCAGAATGAGGTGCAGCCAGGGAGGGTTATTTAGGGGTGCGTCCCTTTAATTAATAAGCCTTCCTTTTCGTAGGTAATTTTAATTTTAAATTCGATAAATATACGTATTTTTTTAGGCTGTTGTACTAAAATATCGGTTTTAATTCCACCAATTATAGTTGCTGGCGAAGGGCCGTAATGCAAATCTTCCCCGTGTAAATAGTGAGAGATTGAAATTCGGGCAACCTCTGACCAATCTAGTATAATAACACAACTCCAGGATTATCAATGACATTTAAGCCGAGACAGTGGTAGGGGCAATGCAAGCATTTGTTCGCGCACATAACGTAAATTCATCCGTATTTTTATCACACTAACAATCTTAAAATCGCGGTTTAGCTTGTTGAAAAAATTTGTAGAGTTGGCTGGACTGAAAAAAGACTCAATAGTCTTTAAAGCTGTCTAGGGAAAGGGTGGGGCTTTCATTGTTATTAAAAAAACTCCAGGATTCATAATTTTAACAACTACAAGCAATGAAATTAAAATCACTTACCAGAGATCCGGGTTTAGGCACTTCTATAGCTGGCCAGTTCCTGGGTCTTCCGATCCCGAGACTAAATGCGATAGATAATTATTGTAAGTAATTTTTATGCTCAAAATGAGCATGCAGTGCGAGCGAGCTTTGACATAACTTAAAACAAAATGGGGCTTCTATTGGTCACTTGGGTACCAATAAGAAGAAGCCTTTTAAAAACTCCAGCTTATGAAGAAATAACAAAGTCCATAATGATCATACCACAAATTCTGGATATTTAAGTAATAAAATTAATCACAACTTGTGCGAATTCACGCTACCAATAGTTTTAATTTGAAAACAATTTTAAGATTTAATTCATAAGGAAAATTATGACGTTACTAATATGACCACGCAGAATTTTCATAATTATTTACATTATTTATATTTTACTTTATAATGTACAATTTTCTGTATCAGTTCTTGTTTATAACACCACATATGTACCTCATTACATTAAATTTAAATATGTTAAGTACTAAATTATAAAGTTAACCGGGTTTCAATAAAGTTATCAAATAATTATTAGTTTCAGGGTTTTAAAAAAATAATAAAATACTATCGATAAATATTATATTTCTTCTTTAATAAAAAACAATATTAATTTCATCTTTAAACATAATATGAAGATAGTGCAGTAAATATGTTATGTAGCATTTTTTATTCAATAACAGCCAAATATTTTATCCATTTTCAACACGTTTTTAAAATCTATTTTTTTTAATAATAACATTGCATAAAACATAATGAATTTTTCTACCAAACATTGGAAAACTTATATCTCCAGTTTTTTATCAGCGGATGCGGTAGGATCAAAAACAAAATACATTTTCCTTGAAAACTAATATTTTCGAATTGGAGATAATCCAAATTGCGTAATAAAAAGAATAAATGGGCCGTATTTGAAAAAAAAACAGAAGTCTTTACCTTTGAGAAATGACATGGATGGCCTAAAAGCGATGAATTAGAATATGTTTTATGTTTATTTTCAACTTTTGTTGTTTTGTTTATTTTGTATTATTACGACATGTACTTGTAACAAATTACATGACACAGTGATCACATCTTATATGACAGGTTTCATTTTTATTATCGTATGCAAATTTTCCACGGTTTAGAAAATAATTTAAATTCATGGAATAAAAACACTGTAAAATTATATTTGTCACTCAAAAAATACATTTATGAACAACATTTTGAATGAATACAAATACTTGTAGACAAATTACTGGATTATACCGGATTCGAACCTTACTTACACCAATAAAGTAGATCGCCCAAAAAAATGCTTTAACAATATTCTCAATAGATGTCACTATAGAGAAAGAATAATCAAAAATATTCAAAATCTGTCGAAAAAACAACTCGCAAGTGGATGGTTCTGTACATCTTAGATATATACAAGTTTTAAAAAAATTGTCATACATGGTTGTCAGATGACAGGCGGAATGGGGAATGTTGTAATTACGTCAAGGGCCACTTAACCCAGCCAATGACAGGTCATAAGCCCTGTAAACGCCTAGATAACCCACATTCGTTTCCAGAGCTTCTCTGTCTCTGTTGAGATATCAATAAATACATTTATATTTATCACAATACAAAACATCCTTTTATATCACTATCGCTGATATATCCGCTATCGACAAAATCAAGAAAGGTCTTTTACCATGGTTCGGTCATTTAAAGCGAATGAATGATGAAAGCTAAATTAATCTATGGTGCTAGTTTACCTGCCTGGGTTTACAAGTTGAGGAAGGCCGAGAATGATGTGGCATGATCAGGTACAAGTAGGTACTTGAAAGTTACCATGGCGTTCTATTCTCTCTGCGTACCCCTTCGGAAAAATTGAGCAAAAGTTAGTTAAACCACTCATATATCTCAGATATTAAATAAATATTTTTAACAACATTTTGAATGTGTACAAATACTTGTAGACAAATTACTGGATTATACCCATGCTGGGCAAATATCAGATATAACAAGTTGTTACAAGTTTCAAAAATTTGTCATTTATGGTTATCAGATTATGGGCGGAATGGGGAATGTTGTAATACATCGAGCGGCCACTTATCCAGCCAATGACAGGTCATAAGCCCTGTAAACGCCTAGATAATCCAAATTCGTTTCCAGAGTTTCTCTGTCGGGATATCAATAATACCAAATAATTATTTATTCAGTACATTACATTTTAATCTTATATTGTTATTTTGAATGCATTTCTCACTGGAGCACCCATGCCAAAGAAAGCATTTTACAAATAAATGTTTTTTTTGTCCACAATATTTATAAAAATGTAACAAATTAAACAATATCTTACACAGTTACTTAATAAATGTCACTCAGTAATCTTAGCACTATAATGGTAGATAATGTTCAGATATTACAATCATTGTTGCAATATCTCGAGTCTTGAGCACAGTAATGAGGAAATCCACTGCTACCCGGAATCGAATTTTAAAAATGCTTTCGTGTAGACGCGAATATTTAAAAAATTTTAAAATGGGATGAAATATCCCAAAAACGCACGCAAAAATTAATAAAAAATGTTGAAAATAGCATTCATTTCAAAATCTTAAAACAATGACGTCACTCCTTGTATCTAAGTGTAGTGTTTCCGGTTTCCGTTTTTAAACCCCCCGTAGCCGCGTTCCATGGCATTTTAATATGGAATACAATCTACATACAAGCTTCTATTGCAAAAAAGATGGCCGCCATTCAGTCTACCTAGAACAGCTGTTAACAGTATATGACAGTTGAGTCGACGGTATATTTTTTATCTGTGCTTCCCGCGTCAGTTTGCATAGATTTTTGACAGTTTTGTTACTGGCTGGAGAAATACCATGGCCTTAAACAACCCGTTTTATGACGTCACTCCTGCAAAAATGACGCAGTTAGTACATAGTTGGTATTTAGCGCGGTATTTAAAATGTGCAACTTTAAAAAATCGTATCTTCATCAATAACTTATAAAAAAATATTACATATATATTTTTTGTTTAGTTAAATAGTAAGTTTATAGAAAAAAATTACTTTAGAAAACAGTGGATTCCCTCATTGTAGATCAATACACATAAATATAAATTGGATTTTTACAGGGTAAACATGCTTTCAGAACTGAATCAAGCTGACAAACAAAACACATATTAAACTTAAATGCAAATAGCGTTTTTTTGTTCTCAAATGTTACTCAAATGAGGTCTTATACCAAACCGTTTTACGAACAAATCAATATTTTTTTCTTAATAAAACAACTTATTCAATAACAACATTCGGAACACCAAGTTTTGGCAGATGAACAGAATAATGAAAGTATCGACTGCATTTGGAATCACAAGAGCGCGAATAAGCAGTTCAAAGTAACTTATTCAGTTTGTTACAAGTTGCTAACTAGCAAGATTACATACTAACTTGTTACTCTTGCGCTACAACAATATTTTGGAAATGTTCCAAAGTTCTGCTTTGTAAAAGATAAGTTTATCCAACGCGCTCCTTTTCACGTCAATAAATACTGAAATTAACCGATAACTTTTGCGTATTTTTACATCTGGTAAATAATTTTCATCTTTTCCTTATTTTTGTCGTTTATCGTCTGTATTTATTATTTTATCAATGAACAATAAGAGAATTTGAAATAAATTTTTTTTTATTTATTTAAAATGTTAAGCCTAAAAACTTTACAGGTGACCTATTTCGTAAATTTTAGGGATTATTGAATAGAAAACCAGAAAAACGGGACATGATCACTCCTTGACCATATCCTTAACCATATGAAAGGAAAAAGTCGACGAAATGTCAATATATTTATTATAGACGGTTAAAAGGCTAAATGACTGATGCGCCACAAAGGGAATTTTGCAAGAGAGCTAATCAACATTTTTTGTTTAGGATAACTTTTTCAATTTTTAATAAATTCCAAAATTTTGTAATTAAGAATATTTAAAAAAAAATTTAGGTAAGAATATTTTTAACTTTTTATTATAAAATATGTAACTCAATTTCGGATACGGTGGCACATCAGTCACTTAGCCTTTTTACCGTCGTTATGTATATATTTAAAAAATATCAACTTTTTGCGCAGAAGCCATATTCAGCAAGTGGATTGCTCTACCGACATGCATTCGTACGACTTCTGGGTGTACGGAGTAGCGCATGAGATCTCGGTCTGAAGTAGTTATCTGAAACATACAAGACAAGCTCTTTTAAAATATTTGGATTGTATATATTTCCGGAAATCAGCTTGTAAAAAAGCTTGCCCAGAAAAATACGACAACGAAATTCTTAGGTATTGTAATCCAACATCCCTGTTAGAAGTAATATTGGATACAAGAAGGGGTAATAATTAAGTGCAAAAAGAGTAATTATAAGTTCACATAATTCTAAAATATATACTTAAAATATGGAACACAAATGGATTATAATAAAAAAGTAATTTCAAACATCAAAACGGATTAGATTTTCAAAAAAAAAAAAGTCCAAAAGCACACAAGGCACGAATTGATGTACATATAAGTAGCAAATGTCCGCCTCGTAGCACAGTGGTAGCGCATTTGGCTACCGTGCATGAGGTCGCGGGTTCGATTTCCGTAGGGAGTGAACATGAAATATTAATATTTCAGAACCTGATGCTTTGGTACAGATAATATTTAGTGATTAACTTCACTTGACTTTGTTCACAATTTAAATAATGAAATCGTTCAAAAATGTCTAAGTCTCCCAGGACTCTATAACAGCCGCTGTTGGGGGTGGACTCATCCCCCTTAGATAATATTCAGTATGAATCACGCGGATGGGTTTGAAGTCAGCATCCTTTTTAATAAGTTCAACGCTTCTCTGTATTCCACCACTAGACCACGTTGAGGGGATGTAAAATGCATGTGATTTGAATCCTGCGGGTGGCATTTACCCCCTAGACGGAATTCAATTCAGGTAAGTTTTATTTTTTGCTAAACGTGTCCTGAATTGAGGATTAGAGAATAATAATCAAAGAAGATCTTGGATAAAGGACGTAAATAGTTGTAAGTGCTAAATAAAACGCACCCTTTCTATGTAAGCGTGATATAAATATTTAATTAAAATATGCTATATTCTGCAATACAAGGTCTAACGGGATCATCTCATTCATTCATTATTGTGTTTATTTTGTGATCTAAGTGATGTCAGTGCGTATTAGAATAAAATGAATATGTGTTTTTTATTTGTCCCTAAATGAGTTTATTGTAAAAACTCCTAGGGAGCATTAGATTGAAAAAGAATTTTTTTTTTTTTCTATGTAATGTTATTTTTTTAAATAAAAAAAAAAAAAATAAGAAAAATCTCCAGTTAATTAATTTTTTAAACATGTTTAGTATTGTACACCTCATGGTACAGTAGTTTTCACGCTAGGCTACCACGCATGTCGCTAAATATTGGATTTCCGTCGGGGTTAGTATGAAATATTTATTTGAATTTGATTTTTAACATAAAAGATATTTCGCATTCCGCGCCGTTCAGGAAAAATGTAAAATAGTTTCCAAAAGGTGTCGGGTATACACGGAGTAACAAAACTCGTAGCACAACCGGAAAACTGGTGAATCTACATCATATTTGAAGTCGAATGCGTAATATGATTTTCAATCTGAGCTTAAAAATTTTTTTTTTTTCTTCTTTCAAAGCTTTCATAAGTAAAATGAAGCCTTTGTTTTTGTTTTCCTAAAACATAGTATTAATTTTAATAAATAGATCATATGTAATAATAATTTGTAAGAATTAATTACTTCTTATTCAATTTTCTCAAAAACTCGAGTAAAAAAAAAACATATTCTACGAAATTGACTTCAAATATTATGTAGATTCACTGGTTTCCTGCTTGTACATCGAGTTTGTTACACCATTTGTAGATATCATTCAATACTCATCCGTTTCTTTTGATGGGTGTTGCGCAAATTTTTCAGTATATGAGTATTAACTTAGACTAAAGCTTAGACTAAAGCTGTGTGCCTTGGTATCTACTGTCATCCGGCGAAGGCGTTTCGGCTGGCTAGGCCATATACTACGTATGCCTCCCGAGAGCCGCCACCATGCTTGCCTATTTTACAAGGCA
Source organism: Micrasema minimum (assembly GCA_022494985.1). Taxonomy (NCBI): domain Eukaryota; kingdom Metazoa; phylum Arthropoda; class Insecta; order Trichoptera; family Brachycentridae; genus Micrasema; species Micrasema minimum. The sequence continues at coordinate 110,503 of JAGVSP010000544.1, read as the reverse complement.
TCAGGCTCTCGGCGTCCCGGTCATCCACTGTTGACAATTCGTCCGCAGTTTGCGTCAGAGCTGCGGGACGTGGACTTGACTTGGGAGGATGCGCGAGAGCTGGCGGCCGATCGCTTGGCCTGGAAGCAGTTTGTGGATTCCATATGCTCCACATAGGGAGCGGATATGGTATAATAATGGTCGTGGTCATTAAGGGATTCGTTTGAACTTGTCGTTCCATATTACGCCTAATATTTTATATAACGTTAACGTGAAATGAGAAAGACCCAAGATTCAACAACAGTCTATAATGACTCCATAACAGTCGCGGGTGGAGGTGGGATCGATCCCTCAGACCCAAAACACATTTCATAGGGTATACTTAAAATATTTGGACACTTACAAATTACTGAAATTTTCGTAATGTCCACATTTAAAAAAAAAAATAGGTTTTCAATCCTCAAAAATAGAACAGAGTCATCCTTTTAAACTGAATATTATTATAAACAACATTTTGAGTGTGTCCAAATACTTGTAGACACTCAAAATGTTGTTTATAAAAATTAGCTGGTAAAAGTTATAAGCATAACAAATTGAAGATTCATCTTCAGGCGTTTTTTCTAGTAGGTGATATAATTCGGTAAGAATCTCACTTGCAATCATAAAGGTTTCTGCTAAAATGCTTACCAATTTTCTCAATGGATGACAGAAAGTGTTCACATGTGAAGCGTCGCGCCATTTTACTGTATATTCGCAGATATTGATATCAAATTCTAGGTAAAATGAGGAATGTTGTAATACATTAAGTGGCCACTTAACCCAGCCAATGATAGTTCATAAGCCCTGTAAACGCCTAGATATCCATATTCCCTTCCAAATGTCTCGTCTCTGTTGAGATGTCAATTTGTGAATATTATTAATTTGTGGGGTGTACTTACAAGATAAGTTTTGCATACTTTACCTTGTTGCTTCTACCACACTTTTGAAATAGTATTCCAGACACCATTCTATTAAAACTTTAACGTTCGTTACTCCAAGGCACTGAGTAGCTAATGCAATAAAGCAACTTACGTAGATCTAGGAACGCACTTCTGTAGGAACCCAACTTGGGAAATAATGTCACCAGAAATTTCATCCACTTATAATAGACGTATTTTAACCCACTTACAACTTTGTAAATAAACATTGAAACACGACACAGTACTCTGTAGATGAAACATGTGGTTTACTGAGTAATAGTACATTGTTTTATTACTGTTGGAATGATCAAGCTTGAAAATTAACTTAATTCATAAAACGGGAATAAGTTGAAATAACATTTTTCACCCCTACAATGTTAGCACTAATCTCGTAGCCGTAGTATTTTGTCCGCCACGTGGTATGTTCGCGGGACGTGGATTAGACTTGGGATCAATATGCTCTCCACATAGGGAGCGGATATGGTATGATGATGATGATGACGTGGTATGTTACGTGGCCATGCACGATGTTGCGGGTTGTGCTTGAAAGTGGGCATGTGAGAAGTCGGAATATTCGACGTGCGTGCATAAGAATATGTATGAATGTGGGGAAGCAAGAGAAGTATGCCAGGACAGTTTGTTGTGGCATTCTATCCTCTCTGCTTGCTCGTGATGGTTAGTTAGTTAGTTAGCGTATTTTTTGCAAGATGCATTATTTCTTATTTATATTAAACAATAATCAGCCTTACAAAGTAAGCAAAAAAATGTCTTAAGTCAGGAAAAAATCATCAGAAAGATCTATGTAATTCATTATCGCACTGTTGCTAACAGCGCTCAAACCGGATTCAATTACAATAAATTATTTCTCTTTATATTCTTGTAAGGGTCCTCTAATTAAACGAATCAATAAACCTTTTTTCGTCCTTGAATCCTGCCCGAGGGTGGTACAGCCTTATTTCGCACATGACAGAGGAAGGACCTTCCGCACAATATCCTTAATTAACGCATTTCCAGGACATTTAATTTGCTTTTATCCTTCCTAACGTATATCACTCCAAGAGTACTCAACACAAATGCGGACATTCAACACAATTATTATTAGTATCAGGCATGAATGAAATAAGAGCAAGATTAATCATATATTTTTTGTTAGCTGAGAAGCTGAGCTTTTTGAAGAAATGAGATTCCGTGTAACTTAAAGGGATGATCTTGGTTTCATCTATTTGTTTGTTAGTTCGCAATTTTATTTAACTATAAAGTATTACCATGATTTGATCCTGGATTAATACATATCGCCAGTTGAACGGAAAAGTTACCAAGCGACATTCCTAATAATATATACAATGGAAAATTTAATCAAGTGACATATTGAAAATGTTATAATTATAATAATTATATCCACTACTAGGTACCAATTTCCCTTATCCGCACCCTATGGTGCATAGGGCACTGCATTGGCACACCGAGTGCAGTGAATCTTAATAATTTGTTACATAAAGGCAACATGATTAGGCTTCAGTCCCATTCCAAGGTATCGTATATCAATAATAATAATAGTGTTTATTCCAGTATAACTAAGCAGTTAGTGCAATACTTAGTTAGCCATCGCATAGGTAGAATACAATACCATATATATTTCATAACTTAACTAATCATTAATTACAATAAAAATAATAAGACTAAAAATAAGAGTTGTAATTTTAAGAAAAGAAAAAAAAAATGTCAGTTCACTGGTGTTTGGACACACAACATTACACTCCAGTGCTGCCACATATCCAATTCCCATCTGTGCTGCACAAGCTGTTTGATGATGAGGTTGGAGCTTTTCATCAGCCTCTCCCGAAAGCCTGCAACTCGGTGTCTCAGTAGCCATCCCAGTGTGGTATACGTGCTGTAGCAAACATACCACTCGCGCTACAGTGACGGGGTAATTTCATCAGGGCTCTATACCCATTGTTGTAGCATACCTTCATGTGCCTCGCGTTACCCAGTGTATAATTATACCATAGCTCACTGCATTAAATATTTAATGTTAAAATCACATTGAATTTTTTATTTTTTTTGCACATGTCGCTTGGTATTTTTTTCTTTTTCACTGTCGCGCTTTGATATGGAGATGTGCATGAAAACGTAAATAATTAACATATATTTTACTATCATTCTTAAATATATTTTGTTCTTGCTAACTTGAAGCTGTCTAAAAAGAATCTTCCGTCAGTTTTTAAATGGTTCAGTTTAGAGACGAAAGTACCATTTTTTAATTCATTTATGATCAATTTAGTGCATGTTTTATTTTTGACTTAGCAATGCTCTACCCATTTTAAGTTTGGTCCTTGATTCAATAGAATTGACATGCTATTTTTTTAATGTTCTTTTATAATGTATTATTTTATAGATCTGTTTCTTTTATATACATTTTTACGCTAAGAAAAAAGCGTTATACATTTTTTCCATCGTCTTTGAAATTCCATTCATCTAAATTCATTGAGAACCATCTTTCCGGAAATGATTAATTAAGTCAAGTTATTCTTTGAAAAAATATTCTTCATCAGCGCCTTTTCGAATAGCCCTGAAGTTTCAGACTGACAGGAAAAAAAATCTAAGATCTGAAATTTTTACTCAAACTTTTGTTAAATTAATAAGACCATCAAATTTTTCCATTACAAGATCAAACAGTCCAGTTCCACGAAAAACACGTCCTCATTTAGTTGAAAATAAAATTAATCAGTCGTGTAGAGCGAAATTGAGGAAGGCCGAGGAAGACATGGCATGATTAAGCCCAAGTATTTGAAAGTAGCCAAGCCTGAGCTACGGTTTTTCTTCCCAAATGTAAGTAGGTACTTAATTAATTAATTTGCATATTTTTTTGCCATTTGGAATTTAAATAAATTTCATAGCCCGAAGTATTTGTGTCAAAAGTGTTAAATCTGGAAAATCACATATTTTGATCACTTATTCCATATCAATAATAAACGATTAAAAATTCTACTTTTATTATTATTATTTTATTTCACATAAACAGTTTACAATAAAAAAAAACTTCAAAAATTTTTTTTTATTGATATCCCAACAGAGACACAGAAACTCTGGAAACGAAGGTGGATTATCTTGGCATTTACAGGGCTTATGACCCTTTAACCCTTCAAAGCTTTTACGACTGTTCAGAAATCAATATTGTCAAAACCTTCGTGTGTTGTTTGTGAAATTTCTTTTACCCACTATTAATAAAAATGTTTGTATATTTCACTGAAGTAAATCATCTCAGATATTTGGATTCGATTATTCAGCCGGTTTTTGTAACACGTGGGTGTAGATTGCCGACAAGTGTTGATTCTGGGGTCTCAAAACAATGGATATTTGTGCGTTTTAGCAACTGTTACAGATTGGTAGAGATGAGAGGAAAATCACTTGAAAGGTTTTAAAAATATTATGGAAAATAAGACACGGTTCTAAAATGTATGAAAATTGTTGCTCTTGAGAATATGATTGTACGGAGGAGAGGGTGACGTTTGACAGCTATTCCTCTTAATAACACAATGTCACGTATTATTTATGCCTTCTGTCAAAAAAAATACCTTACTAATGCCGGTCCATCTCACAGAAACTAACAGCCCAAAAACTTGGTTATTCCACCCGTCCTATATTTCAAATTTTATCACCTACCCTTTGACATGCTCTGGGTAATAAAAAGAAGACAAACTACCCCTGTGATAATTTGGGTGCTCCATTTTTTGGGTTCAAGGCTTAACATAAACTCCTTTCATTACAGAATTCTTTTTCTCTAAAAATATGTTTTGATAATTGGAAATGATCCAAAAAGCTCACGGGTATAATTTTTCTAATTGTTAGTCGCAATTTTTTCTCGCATTTTGTAAATTTTGTATTATGTCTTCTGATTTAACATAAACACCGTGTACGGATTATGCAAAAAAAATAAACAATTTTTTGCATTTTTGTCTGCAATGCCGTCAAATTAATTTGAAATTATATGTGACAATGTGAGACCACATTTATCTTTTTCTCTCATTATTTACTCACAGAAAAAGAGGCTTTATGATTTCATGTAGGTAGATTTGTTGATTAGTGGAAGCTTAATTTATAGAGGATAAATTTCCCAATGACAGTGAATGTTTGAAATAGTACGTAGTATTGCTGGAAAATCTTATGGTAAATGTTGGAAATCATTATGTTTAATGTCTTATGTTTAATGTAAATTCCATCTACTCGTTATATATGCAAATACAGACAGCTAATGTAGTATAATATTGCACTGTCCATAAAATGTGAATTAAAAACAAATCGGTAATGAATGGGTATAGGGGTAGTTTCGCAGAACGAATCGTATTGAAAACCGCTCTTTTAGATGTTGTCTTTGGCATCTCATAATCTTGATCAAGTGCTTTTTAGCCGATTCAATCAAACCTTAACATCTTGATTACATAATCATTAGTCGTCTTTGTTTTTAAGTAAAAGATATTTCAGTGAAACGTTACGGCTTTGTTTAAAATTCCATAGGGATATCAAAATTTAGGATTTAGAAATGGTTTTAAACTGTGAAGATTGTATTTAAGATTCCTGACATTCTTTTAAAAAATTTTTTTTTACTATCTTGAATTCCTAAGTAGGAACTGTTGTTACTACTTATAACAATTATAATTATGTACCTACGAGCATTATTATTCTGCGAATAAAATTTAAAATAAGTAGTTATTATTTACTTAGAAACCAGTGTATTAAATTACATTGCTAAGCCCACTTAATACGGCACAGTTTGCTGTGCAGTTTCTTGATCAGAAAATACACAGTTTCTTGTACCGTTTTCTGACCAATAAAAACTGCGCGCTGTGAATTTTACCTTTACACGGCACAGATTATGTCTCTGGCATGCGCTGAACGCGCAGTAGTACCCATTATAATACACAGTCGGCTGCCATAAATGTTGCCATACTAATAATCTCTATCGTCGCCTATCTTATCGATTTTTTGCAGAATCTATCGATTTTGTGGATGTTTATCGAATCTACTGAAAATGTACAAACGATTTACCGATTTTGGAGTCATTTTAATTTTAAAGCATTTATTTTATGCAATTTTACGCGCAGATAAATTCAACTTATTATAAATAACTTTAGGAACTTCTACCGATTTTACTACATTTGGCAACATTACTCATCTGGTCTAATAGTCGTTATTCGATTATTTGAATTTCGATCTAGGATTTCAGTTCATTCTAAATATATATTATGTACATTATATTCATATTCGCCATTAGTAAAAGTTTATCAAAGTTTATTTGTAATATTAACCGATACTATTGAATATTTTATTCGTATTGTAATGTCGTAATCGCCGCGGGTGATATGCGCGCCCGAAACTGTATGGCAAAATGTGTGGAATTAGCGCACAGTGAGAATCTGACACTAGCACACACAGTTTTTCATCCAGTTTTAGCTTTATACGGGGACAGTTTTTCAGACTGCATAGGAAAACTGTGTAGTAAACTGTCCCGTCGTGTTATAGCGGGCTTTACATACCAGTCATATCACTATAGGTACATAGTAGATGGTTACTTTAGAATTGAAAATATTTTTATTTATCATATTACAATCGATTGAAGAATTAAAAAACACAAAGGAACTAATCAAGGAGGTTGAACTATAATACTTAGGAGGGAAAATGAATTAAGGTAGATGACGCTAACATTTATCACAGGAAAATTATCATAACGACTGAGGTATTACCTGATAATATCGTATAAATTGCCGGCTTAAATGTTAAAATGTATGCGGTGCCATAGCACCATTTTTTTAAATAAAGAGTTAAATTTTGGACCACGGTTTTTGGAGAATCGGGGAGAAAGGGAAAGTTTATCTCTTTTCTATCATATTTAATCTTAATGCTTTGAAAGGGAGGTTTTATAATTATCGAGTTATATAAGAAAGCTTAAGCAAAATCGGAAATTTTATTTAGATTTGGTGCAATTTCACTTCATCTACGGTACTTCTAAGAGAAGAAAAAAAAAATTTAAAGCTCAGATTCAAATGTCATATATTACATATTCTACTAGTTTTTGTTACTCCATGTATTTAATTTTATTATGACCCATTTTAATACCTATCGACCTCTTCTTCTTAGTCACCATAAGGGCGTTTGTCCCTCTTCCTCTCGCACTTTTCCCCCGTTATGAGAGGGGAGAGGAGTGTCCGAAGTTTGACACAGCTGACATACTAGCCTCCGCGGCGGGAATTCGCCCCTTAATGTTTGATTTCTCTTCCGATTACGACGTTGTGCAAGTATTGACACGCGTGCTAATTAGCTCGGAAGACCGTTACCTACGACCCGGTAGAAAAATTCGGCTTTCTTTAGAAGTTCTAGTTTTTTATGCGTTTTTTTCGAAATGGCCATTCTTCATACAAACGATTTGTGCTTTTTTTTTTTTTTTTTTTTTTTTTTCAAAAAGCGCGACTCGATTCTGACTTTTCTCGCGATGGGTCTTTGAGGCCGCTCCTTATACTCCTTTCGAGCACAATTTCATCAGCCGAAATGTGCTTTTAATCGGGACATATTGCGTGCAGTAGATAAATTTTTTTTCGGGCAATTTTCTCTCCATACTAGGTCTCCCGATTCGAACACGAGAGTCGTCCCGGTCGAAAAAATTAAATAACCACTACAGAGGTCGTATTTTTAGCTAAAAATCGAGATAAGACTTTATTTGTAGTTCAGGGTACCGTAATAAATAGCTCTAGGCTGGAAAATTAACAACAAGTTATTAGTATTTCTTTTGCGAGTTTTCTACTATGAGAAATTTCCCCATAGTAGTAGTAACTTTTTTTGCTCTCTCCTAATTTAAAAACGCCTTTAAGTTACATGTTTTTCGGTTTTTACGTAAAACTCATAAATATATTATAGATTCGCGTTATTTTTTTAATATATAAAAAGCCTTTTCGATTAGATACTCAGCTAAAATACATTCCCCATAGTAAACTGTATGGGAGTTTCATTTAAAAACGCTGGACGTATTTTTTTCATTACGAAAACTAATAATTATCGGGTCTTATTGCTAAAAGGGTGCGAAAATCTAACCGTCTCGGTTAAAAATATAAAAGTTGACCCGATGTTCATTTTTTCATATAAATTATCAATTAATAAAATGAATTTCCCAAAGCGGAGGTGTGAGGAGAGGCACATTTTTTCTGCTTTTCCAATTTGGTAAGAGCGAGACAAAAGATTGTACTTTAAAAAATATTGATCGTGTGACCTATTACCATAGAAAAAAATACTAATTACGCCTGCCTAGAATAAAAGACCTACTTAATTTTCATACAATTTTGTCTGTCTGTTAAATAATTAATTATTAGTGTGCCTTTTGCAGCTTTAGATGGGTGACATTAAAGAAAATAAAGCTTTTTATTACAAAATATACGTAGATAAATTACACTACTTATTCATATATAATGACATTTTATAATATTTCGTTTTAGCTACAACGTTAGAAGCAATTTTAGCTAAAATAACACAAAACAAGATAAAGACCAACAATTAAAATCTGTGTTCTTTATTTTTGATGGTGTGCTTTATTTTTGAGTGATATGTTATCACATTTTAATAATATTATATATTTTATGTGACAAGAAATGAAAATAACGGAGAAAACTCTTTTATATTATCAGACGTCCTCAGGGTTCAACATTGCTTTGAGCTAAGAGTCCACAAAATGCATTCTGCCAAAAGCAAACGCAACCCGTTATTATGTTGAATACTGAAAAAAAACGGCGGGGTTGCGACTATCCAAATTCATAACAAAATCATTTCGGTATTGTATTACTAACAGACAAGACCTGAACGTGTTTTCAAATAAATCCTTTTTTGGTATAAAAGGGTCACAATGTGTCGATTAATAAGTAATATCATGTAGAATTACAGAAATGTATTGCAACAAACAGAAAAATATCTGCAATTTGACAGTTCAACCAATGATACCAAAGACTCGCAAATTTTCCAAGCACAACATGCGTGAAGTGTTACGCAAATCATTCATGGCTGCCAACAAAACAATAAAAAGCGTACGATCAATAATACATTGCGCTTAAATATGAATCAGTTATGTATGATGGATATTGTAATGTTTTTAACGTATCAAATTATATCGGAATGTATTATCAAATTTATGAGTCAAATTTAATAAATAAAAAATGGCTGAACATTAAAAAAAAAACATAATATTTTTGTATTCAAAATTTATTAAGTTTTACAAGTGGTCCATTAATGTTATAAATTTTTTGCTTTATATTAACTTCACTGTGTGGTATATTAAATAAAGATTTCCGTGTGGTATATTAAATAAAGAATCAAGGATTCAAGCTACATTGACAATTGATTCTCATTTAACATGAATTGATGAAACACATATTCCTTAAAATCTACAGGAAAACTTTAATAAATTTAATAGTGCAATTCCAAAATATTTCAAAGTTTATAATATTCATTAAAAAAATTAAACATTTTGCTCAACCACATTATAAATGTTGTGTGTAATAATTTTTAAGTAACAATTATTTTTAAACAACTATTATTTTATTTTTTTTTTTAAGTATGTGATTACTATTTAATAATACGATATGTATTATGTAAATATAAAATAAATACCTAAAGTACTTTTATACCACCTATCAATCATATAAATATCATTGCATTGTTTTATGTTTTGTAAAAGTCAAACGTATTTGACATGTAGAACTTCATAAACTTAATCGAAAAAAAATGTGATCACACTACATTTACGTAATATCTAAAAATCGCGCCATTATTTTTTAATTTTATGCTGCTTTCCGTACTGTACTTTCCCGCTGTTATTGTGTTTTTCTTTTTCTCTTATGAAAAATATCTTGAAATCATTCAGATTTGGTGAAACTTCAACAAATTATCAATAATAACTAAATACAGTTATACCAAGGTATGAAAGTTTTTTTAATTGTTTGATTATTATAGGTTTCGTGTTTTTATACATTATGTTTTTAAATATTATTAGTACAACGAGAATTTTAAATATTTAATATGCGTTATGGGTCCTAATTTCAAATGACGCGTTTATTTTTAATTCCAAGATGGCGGACGCAACTTTTTTTAATAATGGTGAACGGGGGGTATCATTAGGGGCTCTGATTTCGAATTTTATTTTGAACATCCAACATAAAACCAGTAGGTATAGCAAGAGGAGAAGGTCTCCTGACAAGGCCTAGCCTCCGGCAGGATAAACTCCCCTATAATGTCGTTTTTCTCATCGGTCTGTGGCTGCTCTGCGGGTCTCCAGAGCGTGCCTCCCGTATCATTTCAAAGGTTATTGGGGGTTCTGTTTCGGATTTATTGTTATTATGTTTATTTTTATATCCAAGATGGCCGATGCAATTAAAAAATATATATGAACATGGGTATCCATTAGGGGCCCAGATTTCGAATTTAAATTTTGATCTCCAACATAAAACCAGTAGGTATAAGAGGGAGAAGGTTTCCTGACAAGCTGGTCCTCCGGCAGGAAAACTCCCCTTTAATGTCGATTTCTCATCGTTCTCGTGCTCTGCGGGTCTCCGGAGCGTGCCCGTATCATTTCAAAGGTTATTGGGGGTTTGGTTTCGGGGAAAATTTTTGGTTTATTTTAAATCCAAGCATGGCCGATTTTTTGCATTATAAACAAATATATGAACATGGGGTATCATTTAGGGCCCAGATTTCGAATTTAATTATGATCCTCTAACTAAAAACCAGTAGGTATATGAGGGGAGGATGGTCTCCTTGACTAGCTAGCCAACCGGCAGGGAAAACTCCTTTATAATGTCGATTTTTTTATCGGTATGTGGCTAATGCGGGTCTCTGCGAGCGTGCCCGTATTTTCATTTGAGGTTTTGGTTGTGGGGGTGGAGGTTCTGAGGGGTTTCGTATTTTTTGTAGTATTTTACGCTTTAGTATGTGCTCGGGATGGTATCGCTGTTCCGGTTCTTCGCTGAGGGTTCATTATCGATGGCCAAGGATGGCAATGCACTTTTTGTCTATAAACCCATGGGTTTCCGATATTTCGGGGTTATAAGGGGTCCTGATTTCGAACTAATTTATTTTAAAAGTCCAACATGGCAGAAGCAACATTTTTTTACGCGTTGTGACCATTTTTTATAATAAAATTTTATTAAGTTCTATTACCAAGTACCACCGTAACAAGACAAGAACCCATGTTTTATAATAACGGTACGAATTGTTTTGTTTAAACTTGTGAAATACGAGTATAAATCGCTCTCAAATGTCTACAGTCTAAACGCAATTCTACAAGTCCAGATTATTATGTCAAATATGTATCTTTCTGCTAAGGATTCCTTAATTTTTTAAATACACGGCGCGCTATTTAAATTCATTGACTACAAAAAATAAAACGCGAGTTCACCAAAAAAACTAACTTTTTGATTGTTACAACGTTTAGGTTAATTCGATGGCCGAAATACACTTTTTAAATGTTGTTTTAGTTATTTCCCTACGAGGGCCACCAAAACACTTCTTTTTAAACTAAATTAATTTTATTGAATAAAACATTTAATAATTATTATTATAGACTATTGAATTATTATACTTAAATTTTATTTCTAAAAATTCAGTCCCCCCACTCTTCAAGTCTACTTGAAGAGAGCCGTACGCTCGTCTACAATTAAACAGTAGAGGTACCTACAATAATGAATATATTTTGTATTAATGTATTCACATAGTAATACAATTTTGTTGAAAGTTTAACTTAATATCGATGTCACACTTCCGTGTTAATATTAATGATGACAATTTATTTGACTTAAGTCGAAATGTTCAGGAGTTTTCAAATTTGTTTCATATTGTTCAAACTAAAACTTTATCAAAGATCCTAAAAAAAAAAAATAAACAAAGCAATGGACAATGAACCTTTTGAATTAGATGAAATCAGATCCTAAAAATAACGTTTCCATTCATACATCTTTATCATTTATGTTCAATGTTTTTAATAGAGAAAAAAATTATAATAGATAGACTAAAATTTTTTGCTTTATTTTGCTTCGAACAAGAGTTCACTAGAAGGAGCAGTTTCCATTCAATTTTTTTTTAAATATACGCTTCCTAAGATTAATTTCATAACACCAACTTATTATCAAATTCCAACCGTCTAAACGTTCTAAACTTTAGACTCTAAAAGACTCGAGCGCTTAGGCCAATACACGAAACGTGTAACGTAGATGTCTAGTGATGACGTAGATGCCTATTGATGACGTAGTGAGTGACGTAGTGGGTAACTAGACACCTCAGACACGGTAGTATTTTTCAAATATGGAATATCACTTCTCTGAAATTCTTCTTCGAAGTTTATAACTCTCAATTTATAGTTTACAATATTATACAAACTAAATGGCGGACTTATGCCTCTTGGCAATTTCTTATAAATTATCAGCTTTAAATAAAGGAAACATCGTTGGCGATATTTAATTTGTTAAAATCAAATGTATTTAAAAAATATATAAAGTAACTTATTGAATGTGAATATCCGGTAAAACAATAACTCACAAGGTAAATTAATCTAAAATATTGACAAATTGGTATATTTTTAATGATCTATACGCGTAAGACTGATCATCTTGTCTTCGCGTAACAAATGACCGAGATTTACTGCACTTGGAGTAAAGTGCAGTGTCCTATGCACTATTGGGTGCCTATAAGGGAGTTGTAATAGTATTTGGTTCATATTTAAGACAAACAGACTCATTAATTTAATTAATCAACTGTTTCTTCAATTTTCTTCCATGCTTTTCGTGATGTACACTTGTACACATTGATAAAGCTGTCAAACTGTTAATTGGGGTGAATTCATAAAAAGCAACTTTCAAAGCGCTGTGAAAAACCACTTATCCATTCACCCAATTTCTTTGCGAAACTAATATTGTCTTAATGACCATGTCCGTTACGGAAATTAAATCACTTGACCTAAATATGTACTTTAAATAATATTTTTACCATATAACTTTAACTTGCATCCTTTTATTTGTCCGTCTCGTATACTGGTAACGCATTTAACTGCCGTGCGCGAGATCGCGGGTTCGATTCCCGTAGGGGGTCACCGGGAAATATTGATTTAAATGTGATTTTCGTATTAATATTTCATGTGTGATACCTTGGACTGGTATTACTGAAGCGTAAGACTGATAATCTTGCTTTCCGGTAATAAAATGATCAAGATATAGGTACTGCACTTGGTGTGCCAATGCAAATGCAAGCAGTGGATTGCAGTGCCCTATTCACCATTGAGTGCGGATAAGGGAAAGTAGCAGTTATAGTAGTATCCTTTTAATGTTGTTTTAACATAAAATTGACATGTTGGGTGATTTATAAATATGTTTAGGTTTGTAGAATCCATATGCTCTATTTAGCTACTAGATAAGAAAGCTTGTCGCGTGTTTTTTACTTACCTTTATGTAATAAAATGATCAATATATACACACTGGACTTGGTGTACCAATGCAGTGCCCTACGCACCATCTGGTGCGTATATGGAAATTATTGCAATGTTGTCTCATTTTTATAAAATTTTCTCAACGTATTTTCAGCAAGGTAATGCATTTTTAAAAAAGGGATAATCCTTTTGATCTCCAAGTAAAATTCAATTTGCAGTGAACATTTCTTTTTTACTCTTTGTGTTAAATTTAATTTTCCCTTTTGCGTTTTCCGTGCACGCCTGAAAACGTTCCGAATTCAAAAGAGATTCCATGAAAATAAAAAATACCCGAAGGTCCGTTCTGACTTCAGGCTCAGGGCTCAGACTCTCAGACTTCAGTCAGCTTTTGTCGTCGGTGGGGGATAGTTGCGTCGCTTGTTGGAATTTTCGGCGTCGCGTCGATCGCGAAATATTTTCGTTTTTCATGTCAAACTTTTTCTCGAAACATGAAATGAATTAGTATCTCTAAGTGTATACATATTTAAGTGATGTGGTACGATAAATCATTCGATAAACAGTTTAATATGGATGTTACATGTTTGGACCGATAAAAATAAGATGTTTTAAATAATCGTTATCTCATTGAAAGAAACCATGGGTAAGTAATACATAGAAACTACATAGAACTCAACATCTACTTCTATTACTACTTTCCTTTATCCACATTCCTAATGGCGCATAAGGCACTGCATCAGTCTAGCGCTTCCCCGCGAACGAACCATCGACCTTCGTGCACAATAGCCAATCGCGCTACCCACTATGCCACAAGTGCGGACAACGCCACTTCACTCTACACATTTTTAAACACGGACCTTGCTTCCTCTTTATTTATTATGTTTTTTTTTCAGAGTGCACGCCAATATTTCGCTCAATCATTTTTTTTTTAAAATTAAAATAAGATATTTTTTCTTACGTAATAATTCGTTATTTCAATAGGTTATAAGCATTTTAGATTCTTAACAACTTGTTAACGACTTTGCGATGAAAATATTTACCGAATCAGATACACCTTTTCGTATGGTAACAATAATCACTATTGTATTAATATATCATCACAATCCTTTAACTGTAACTACCTATATGATGACAATACAGGCATGTATCACTCGACATCGGGCGCTTTGCCATTTATAAAATAGAATAGAATAGAACCATATTAGATACTTATTAGCGGAGATTACTGAATTATTATACAGTAACATCATTCGTTTATATACAATATTACAATGAAATCTGTTTCAATGTTTCATTGTAATGAAACGTTTTTTTTTATAATTTGTATGAAAGCATTTCCATTTTAACAGACGATTGAAATTTTCGTGAAAACGAACTTAACGCAGTTCTACCAACAGATGGGAGAAATACTCCTCAAATATAATTAACTTCTTCCCCTTTCTTCTCACTTTCTTTAATACTAAACATCAAACGGATTTTACTAAACTAACATGTAAAGATTTTTATTTTTTCTTTGAAAAATGGTATTAAAAAATTCAGTACTTATACCTACTTCTACTTTCCCTTATCCGCACCCAATGGTGCAAGGGCACTACATTGGTACACCAAGTATAGTGTATCTTGTTAATTTTATTACATGAAAATAAGATGATCAGTCTTACGCTACAAAACCAGTCCAAGGTATCACACATGAAATATTAATGTGAAAATTACATGTAAATAAATATTTCATGTTGACCTCCGATTACGATATTTAAATAATTAATTACGTGCATAATAAAAACATGACTACTTCTTTTACTACTTTCCTTATTCCAGACCAATGGTGCATAGGGCACTGCATTGGTACACCAAGTGCAGTGTATCTTGATCGTTTTTCTCCACGAAGGTCTGTACGGTTCGGATCCAGTACAAGGTATCGCACATGAAATATTAACACGAAAATCACATGTAAACAAATTTCTGACCCCCTGCCGGAATCGAACCTGCGACCTCTTGTACGGTAGCCAAATGCTATCACTATGCTACGAGGCGGAAAAATTAAATACCCACATGATATGGCTTCCTTTTATAAATGAAAATGATATATTTGCGGTATTGACTTGATGAGCGGAATGGGGAATGTTGTAATACATCATCTCCTCCCTTTCAGTGGCCACTTAACCCAGCCAATGACAGGTCATAAAACCCTGTAAACGCCTAGATAATCCACGTTTGTTTACAAAATTTCTCTGTCTCTATTTGGGTATCAATAATATCCGATATTAGCCCAGAATGAGTATAATCCAGTAATTTGTGTACGAGTATTTGTACACATTCAAAATCTTGTTAAAAATAAATTTTTCGTTCCTAAGATATAAATCACCATCTAAATAATAATTTTCCGTATCCCATTATGTGGTTGATTGATGTACTTTTTTAATTTCATTTAATTGACATTAATGAAGTCACTTTTTAATCTCTCTTTGTAAGTTTTTGTATATGGACGTATAATAATTATCCTGTTAAAATTAACACAAAGGATGTTCAAATAATATAAGTGAGTAATTGTTCATTTGGGACATAAACTAATACGTCACCGTTACACCAATACATAGAAAACACACGCACACACACACTTATCAATCGCATAATTTGAGTCACTGCATTCGTCTTCTCATAATAAATTAAAAACATGTCTACCACGTGTTTGACTGCTGTTGTAATAAAAAAAACAATACATTCAAAGTATTTTTTACATGAGAGATATGGAGTATGCAATGTTTCATTTATCTTGTGTATGTTTTTTTTTTTAAGTATTTGTCACTAAGGTTGCTATAAAGGCATTGTATTGTACCTCTTCAAGTATGGGAATTGTTCTTATGGCAATCCCTTACACTCTTACCTCACTTGGATAATAGATAATATTAAAAATTAATTACGTAGGTAAGGTGCTAAAGAGGCTTAACTCGTTGCCTCTTTTTTATATGTAGGTAAATAAATCATATTAATTTTTTTCAACTTTATTAGAGACGTAGTGGCGTTATTAAAAAATATTTTTTTACCATTATATATGGTGTAACAAAACTTGATGCACAAACGGAAATCCAGTAAATCTACGTAATATTTGGAATCGATTTTGTAGAATAAAATTTTTTTTTGGACCCATGGCTTTCGAGGAAATTGAGTAGGAATATTTTTTTTTTTTCGATAAAATTTTATAAATTGTTATAAATATTATTCAATCAATACTATCCATGAAGAAAACAAAATTTTTAAAAATTCGTTTTAATAAGAATACGTGCAATTTTCCTTAATTTGCCCCATCCTACTCAAAAAAAATATTTTTTTAAACTCAGATTGAAAAGTCGTTCGACTCCAAATATGATGTAGATTCACCAGTTTTCGGGTTTGTACTGCGAGTTTTGTTACACCATGTATATAATTTTTGGTAAATAATTCTTTTCAAATTTTTTTTTGTCTAGAAAAAATTGTGTTTTTTATCAGTTATGTAAAGTATCTTATTCCGTTGAGTATTATTTGTGATCGGTGCCCGAGCGGACATGAGTAAGTTGTCAAAAACACCTGTATTTATTTAACACAATAATAATACTCATATTATACCTAGGTACATAAAGAATACTCGTATGTGTTTCTTTTTAAATATACTATTTATTAATAATTTCTTAACTATCTACTCCAAAATAACATTTTGCCCATTTATCGCCATTTTTGGGCTGACGCTAAAGCGTAAGCCTGATCATTTTATGCATTCATGTGGTAAATTCTTAATATTTGGTATTAGACACTTGGTATTCCAACGCCTCGTAGCACAGTGGAAGCACATTCGGCTACCGTGCATGAGGTCACCGGCCCGATTCCCGTAGGGGTTCAATACAAAATATTTATTTACATGTGATTTTCATACTAATATTTCATGTGTAATAAATACCTTGGACTGGTACTGCAGCGTAAGACTAATCATCTTACCTTCATGTAAAAAAATGATCAAGATACAATAAATCTTCGTGTAAATAAAGTGCCATATGCTCCAATGGGTGCGGATAAGGGAAAGTAGTAGTAATATTCCAACGCTGTACCCAATGTACCTACCATTAAGTGCATATAAGAGAATTACTACTATTACTAAGAGAATAAAGTATATATATATACTTATATACTTATAAGGAATTTTATGTACACGCAAGAGTAAGCCATAAAATATGCTATATTTTGATATTTTTTCAGTATTCAGGGATTCTTATGAACATATTTTGTTTTTTTAGTAAAGCAGATTTTACGTAATATATGTATTTTATATTTTTTTCTTATTTTTGTTGTATTTACTCTACGCAAGCACTTTAAGAGAAACTCGATAGTTAAAGGAGAAGAAAGGGAATGTATTGTTAGTGTATACAATGAAAAGTAATATGATAAAATTGTTCCTACTGCGTATAATCTTTTGTCTTCCTGCCCTACACTCTGATTTCTTCAAACGAGATTATAAACTTCTTATAATAATCCAGTTTCTTTGAAGAACAGATTTCAATTTGCGAAAACGGTAAATGTTTTGTAAAATTTCTTCTCTAAGGTAATTTTAAACGAATGTCAGTAAACAGTATTTAGCGTAGAAATGCAGTGCCCTATGCATCATTGGGTGCGAATAAGGTAAAGTAGTTAGTGGCAATAAACCTAGGACCAAGTATTATTCTGTATCTTAGTAGTAAACAGTCGAAATATTATTACACAATCCTATAATATTAGTACGTAAAATTTATTACCATTATTATAAGGGTAATTTATTTATAAAGATATCCTCCCCTTCTTACTGTATCACTTGTAAGCTAAATAAAATGGTGCTTAGGGTTATTGCATTATTAAACATTAAAAGCACACAATCCTTACTTGATACGTAAAAAATTAGAATTACAGACATGGCGAAACTTGATACTTTTATAAAACTATGAAACACTGTGTATTCGTGTATAAAAACTAAAGTGAAAATTCCTTGTAATAAGTCTAGTATGTATTATTAAATGTAAGATATATGCACTTGATTTTTAAATATTACTATCTGTTATGGGCATCATTTGTACCCACATATTTGCTTATATGCAAATATACTCCAAATAAGTCACCATGAGCAAATTCCCATTTTTCAGAAAATAACGTATTGCGTTATATAAATTCTACTTATTACGTAATTTATATTACTGGACGGATTTTATTGAATCAACGTTATTTTATCACAACAGAAATCGGGGAAACATTCCGAATGACGTCAAACCACATCCTTTTTAATAATTTCTACGTAAAAACTGCTATCTACCTACTACTTGTTTCAAAACAGTGAGGTTTAGAAGTATTTGTAACTTTTTTGTGCTTTTATAAACTTTGGTCTTATGGCATTTTCAGGGTGAGTAATTTTAGATTGTGTGCTCGAAAGACAAACAGGGTAAAAAAAAATAGTTTCCCTGGTGCATAGGTCACTGCGTTTGCCAAGAGCGGTGATCATGTGTTAAATAGAGGCAAGACGATCAATCTCACGCTTCAGCGTCAGGTAGCACATATTATGAAATATCACATTGAAATCAATTTTCTTATTGACCCCGTCTAGAATCGAACTCGTGACCTCGTGTAATCCAACACGCTAAACACTACACCACGGGACGGTAGGTTTCCCTTTTAATTACAGTATTTAGGTACACGTTTGTTAATGAAAATGATGATGCTCTACAAGCGCCCTTGAGGTATATTTATACGAAAACGGCGAGATATAAATTATCCATAATAATAATAATGTTAGGCAGTCCCTATCCCCAATCTGATAAATATTGCTGCTATTGATATTTCAACAGCCAGCGAGAAGAAGAACCTCTGGGCAGGAATATGGATAGAATTTAGACACACTCAAAATGTTGCCAATGTTCTTATATTCTGCCGGTATTTGTACATATTAGAACATATTTTATTATACATTCAATGATAAAAATCCTTAAACCCACTCACTTAAGACCCAAAAAAAACTGACGGTTGAAATTGTTTTTAAATCTGAATACTTAGACCTCAAAGCTGACCTAATTATTTTGTTTATAACGCTCAAAAGAACCGAATTTTCTTTTAATATACGTAAATTTAAAATATCAAAGATTCCATTGTTTCCTTAAAAGCGACAGTCTGGATATAAAACTTTGTATGGAACATGTATAATAGAAAAAATATCAAGGAATGATTTTTTCAAAAATTATCGTTTGGAGAAAAACAGTGCTTTGTGTTGTGGGCATTTTTAGATATTCTTTTTATTCTACGTGTCGAAGTGATTTCCTTCGAATGTACTCGAATTAATTAAATAAAATTTTGTATTTTGACCTCATCAAAAATGTTATCAAAGTCATGGAACAAACGGCTTCAAGTCAGGACCTCATGTTCATTTTGAAAAAAACATAGTTATTTTTCCTCAAAGCTCCACTCTATAAGACTGCGGTAAGTATTGATCGGTATGTTTACTGATAATTCTTAAAAATTATGTCAAATACATCTGATAAGTTAAAATTGAAATCATCTGTAAAAAAATTTAAGCCATTAATTTAAGTGACGGGTGTGGCAACAGTTTGTGAAAAATAAACCGTCCCGGTAATGCAGATTATAAATATGATTTCGTCAGCACTTTTACTTAAAAATTCGCCGTTTTTAAACCATTTTGAAAAATCACCCCTCAATTGTTCACAACTCCCACCTATAGTACGACCTTTTATATTATTTTGATTGTGGAAAACAGAAACCTGTTTGAATTGATTTGGGACACGTTTGATTGGTTTCCTTTTTAATTTAAAATTCTTTTTACAAAGAGAAAATATTTTTTCTGAATATTGTTATTGTGTGTAACGGAACAATGAAATAATATACTATAGGGGAGTATTCTGGAAATTTATGCCTCTGTCAGACTGAATTTAGTGGTTGATGGATGACTCTCCATATTTTTTTAACCACCTCAACAGCCCTGGAAGCCAAACAAGACATAATAATGATATTATTAAATACCCAAGTCTGAGAAAAATCACTTTAGATTTTTTGACATTTTACCAGGAAACCAGGAACCTCGGGATTGTGAATTCAGCGCCTTGGTCTGAGACTAAGGAGTCGTTACGGAGGGTGCCAATTTTTCTTTGTGATTGTAATTTTAAAAAATACAATAAACGCGTTTCTACTGAAATGCTTAGCATTTTTTTAATAGATGGCAGTAAGTACTTACGTGTGAAGCGCTGCACACTTTACTTTATTCACTAGACTAACAATAAAAAAATATGCTTAAAGCTGATAAATAATTCGACCGTTTTACCTTAGTTTAAAGCAGAAAATATTAAAAGTGGTCACGTGATCCGCTCCGTTTCTACAAACAAGCGTAGTCCTCGATATTTTCTTTGGATTTCATCACAGGAGATTTTTTATTTATTGAGAAAACATCCAGTCACACATTAAAAAAAAAATAAGTGAAATAAATCAATGAAAAAGATAGACCATATTTTTTTCTTAAATTGATAACATACATTTTGATCTGGATTGGGTCTTCTGATTTCCGATCTGGTGCTTTGCTCACTAAGCTAAATGACGATAATTTAACTTCTTACTCATAACACCACGGTGTCATCACGCAATTGTGTTTATTCTTTTATTTTTATTTACCAACAGACTCTCTTTTTCAAGGGTTGTCGCGTTGTCGTTAAATCGGCCGGGAGTGCTTTATTCAATGAAAATCATCTATGGACACATGTAGCATGATTCCGATTCTTGAACAATAATTCCATTTTCTTAATTTTTTGCTAGCCAATGCTACAAAATAAAACTGAGACGGTTTATTTTACTATCAGAAGGATTCTCATGAATAAGTAATTTGTTGTATCTGTAAAAGCACTGAGTTTTATGCGTTAAGACATTATGTGGGTAAAATCCATTGTGATTCCATTAAAGGTTCTGATAACGTAGCTTTTCTGATCGTTTTCCTTGGTTCTAGAATAAATTCTTTGTACATGCCCTTACCCATAGCCAACCCTAAACATTACATTTTATCAGTATTTTTACTCAAAAACCTCCATTGAACATCAGTCTAAGGTGCTTTTTGGAGTACTAACCTTTATTATTTTAAGTGGCTGGTCTATTATTTTAAGTATTGAAAATAGGATCTCTTTTATCTCCTCTTCCCTGTAAACTAATAGAATAATTACGTAAAATTTAAACTGCCATTATTTTCTTCATTTAAGCTTTTTTACATTGTGTATGAATATTTTGTTTCAAATCAGGAATAAGCATGAATAAACAATATACATACCTACTATAAAAAAACATGACGTTAGCTGTCAAAAATTTTTAATTATAAAATTCGGAAATTCCTCGTAATAATGTTTTTTTTTGCGTTTCATCCCTCAAAAAGGCATGCGCTATAATATTTATTTGGAATGAGGGTGTTTACAGGGTTCATTAAAAATAATATGATGTGCGGAAAATGTTTTTATCTTCTTTTGTTGATATTGATATGACTGCCGCTCGATGATAATTAAAAGACGGCAAAACCAATCGAATACAATGTAGATTGATGTTTAGCGTGGTTACCTAGGTGATATCGTAAGAGCTAACGAGTTTTATTAATATATTTAAAAAAAGGAAGTATAGAGTTGTTTTTTCACATATTTTTCAAACTGAACGTCCGGTTGCACCAACAAAAGTTAAAGTCCGTTCTAAATTCAAATAAAGGTTCCTTTTGCAACCAATCTTGACATAAAAGGAACTATTATTTGAATTTAGAACGGACTTTAACTTTTGTTGGTGCAACCGGGCCTTAATATATATTTTTTAATGTATTTATACTAATTTAATTAAGTTTTATGTTAAAAACTTATTTTAACAGCACATTGTTATTAAATACATATAATTTAATAGTGTGATAATACCTCAATGACGCTTAAAATCATGTTTAGGTACGTATCCGCCATTTTACCCAAGCCAACACTAAAATGAATTTACATTATTTCCCTGTATTAGAATCTACAATTTAGTTGATATTTTGAGTTTGGAAACTAATGAAGATTACATTATTATCTTATAATTCAAACCATCGATTTTCGTTCTAACAACAAATGAAGGTGTTTCTAAGCTCACGGTACGAAGTCGACAGTTCTAAATTATATGTTAGTCACAAGTCACGAATAGAGATGTTTGGACCATTGTAATCATAACCGAAACTCTTGTATATTCGAACAATCTATATCCGTAACCGAATGATAATAACATAAATGTAACATTTTGTGAACAATGCAGTTTTTTTCTCATATTTGCATTTGTTTGTTTTTATCTATTAATTTTACTGTATTACTTTTTTGTTCCCTTTTTATTTTGTGTTTTAAATTTGAACATTAAAATATTTTTCTGACGTATATACTCGTATACTCGTATCTCTCCGAACTTGATCAGACGTCTTCTAGTAAGTAATCAAGTTCGGATGAACCTTACCTACACCAATAAAGTTAGATTGGCAAAAAAAAAATGCTGATCTATATTCTCAACAGATGTCACTATAGGGAAAAGAATATTAAAAATATTTAAAATCTGTCGAAAACACAACTCGCTTGTGAATTCTTCTGTACAAACTCAACATATATACAAATTTCAAAAATTTGTCATACATGGTTGTCAGATGATGGGCGGAATGGAGAATGTTGTAATACATCAAGTGGCCACTTAAACCAGCCAATGACAGGTCATAAGACCTGTAAACGCCTAGATAACCCACATTCGTTTCCAGAGTTTCTCTGTCTCTGTTGAGATATCAATAATATATATATCTGTTTTTACATTACAATTACGACGATTTTTCTCTTCTTCACTTTGCAGAAACTTGTTTTTATGATTTTTATCACAATCATAACATTATTTCTTCCCGTTCACACCAGAACAGAAGTGATTTGAACATCGTGTAGATGAATATCTTCATCAATAACTCTTCATGAGCTTTTCGTCCATCTAGGGTACCGTGACAAAATTTATGATATATATCCGTAATCATATCCACATCCGAAATTTTGTTTCGTTACATCCCTAGTCTCCAATTCGGGAACATTCTACCTTTGATCAAAGTGTATTTCGCTCTGGTGAAACCTCTCATCTTCCCACATACCATTCAATCATATTTCTCCACCTCAGACAGCAATTCCAACTATATAAGTGTATTATTCAAGCTTTGGGAAGTCACGAAAACCGACGCGACCGACGAAGCCACCATCTTGACTTTCAAAAAAGTTCTCGATAAAAATCAAATTATAAATGGAAATAATTTTCTGAAATAATTTGTTTTACAATTTATTTCTTATAGTCGTATAGTATAGAGTCGCGGATTGGACCTCTGCAAGCCAGGACAAAAGGCATTGGAAAAAACTGCTCCTAGAGAAGGCATTGTCTATTAACTAGATGTAAGCGAAGCCACGCCCACGGGAAAAAGAAGTTTAGTCCTTTTTTAATGTATCTCTAAAATTCATATATATTTTAGTACCCCTCTTTTACCCAACATTTTTTTTAATATAGGGATGTTGGATTACAATACCTTAGAGTCTCGTCGTCATATTTTTCTGGGCAAGCAATTCTACAAGCTGATCTCTGGAATTAAATTATACTATCCAAATATTTTGAAAGAGATTGACTTGTATGTTCCAGATACCTACCTCAGAGCGAGATCTTATGCGCTATTCTATAAACCCAGAAGTCGTACAAATGCAAGTCGGAATTCGCCTGTTAATAGAGCAGTCCACTAGCAGAATAAAAAATAGCTGTGTAAAAAGTTGAACTTTTTAAATGTACACATAGACATTTCGTCGACTATCTCCTTTCATATGCTTAGGAAGATGGTCGATGAGTGTCTTATGTCCCGTTTTTTTATTTTTTTATTCAATTATCCTTAAAATTTACGAAATAGATCACCTATAATAAATTAGGCATAGAATTTAAATAAATAAATATTTTCTACGTAAGTCATTATATCATCTATATTCAATGAACCGAAGAATCTTCCCTAAGGTTTTTTTTATTCCTTCAATTAATAATGTATCCCTTTATTGGGGTGATTGAATTTCTTTCAACAGGTTCTAAAAAAGGTGTAACCTTTCCTTCTAACCTTTTCCCGGTGCTTTACCTTACCCTACTCAATCCTTTATAATCTATTTTCTGGTTAATTTCATTCGCCGAAACAAAAAGTAACCTTTATATTTATTTATAAAACAAACGGCTAATAATTTTTAAAAAAACAAAATCGCAAAATAGCTTCGAAAATTTTTTTTTATCTGTCGATGCAAAATATATATATATATTTATTATATCATAAACGTAAGTTTACTAAAATCAATGTTTGTAGCACTTACTTTGTAGTTTCCCTTAATTATGAAATAACAACAAACTTTATTGTATTTATACAATCCTGAAAAAGGATTAAGCGCACTTTATACGGTACACAAAAATTGTACGGTTTCTTGTGTAGTTTGCAAACTGTCCCGTATAAAGCGAAAACTGTATGGAACATTGAATGGTCGGCGCGACGTTTGCCTGACTGACAGTTAGTGTTTTTATGTAAACGTTTAAGTAGATATTGATATATTGAATACTTTAAAAAACGTTAAAAACCAGCAATATATTTTACATTATTAGTATATTAATAATTTTCTTTGTGCATACATACGATAATAATTAACGATAGCGATTTAAAAATATACATTATTTGCGTGACTTTTTTTTTTCTTCTTTTTTTCTGAACAATAAACTGTGCAGTTTTCTGTCTCATATAAAGTAAGCTATATTAAATACGAAACCGGTCTGCGACAAACTAAAATACAGTAATTTTAAAACAAAGTTTCTCATATTATTACTTTTACTTTATAAATTAAATTAATATAATCTGCTTTTCTTTTTATTAACCACAGTTTAATTACAGCATGCGCAGCCTGCGCAGCCTGCGTTTATACGTTAGTGATTCGTTAAAACTACCAAACTCTCCATAATATTTTGTTTTAATTATTGTGCTAATAATATATGATAAAATACACATCGCGTCTGCAGTCCACGTGTATCATTTTAGCTGTAAAAACGGCCAAAATGACAACGTGTAAAAATAACCGTTTGCAAGTTAATTAAAATTTTCATACGCTCACTTTCCGGGTGCGTTATTTTTAACGTGAACGTTGATTCCGCTACTTCTCATTTTTCGAAACATTAACTTTTCTCACTCACATAACTTTTAATGAATATTCCCCTACGTACGCGTGTACGCTTTCCACGTTGCTACATTTTTCTATGTTTTGTTTTGCTACATTTCTTTGTTGAAAGCGCGCTACTGTTCGTGTTTTTGTAAGATTGCTTTGTATGTTTGTGTAAGGTGAATGTTTATGATAATTAGTTTTGTTAACTGCTACCAGCTAATTCGCATTTCCACTTTAGCAGTATTTTTTTATGTGCACCTTTAAGAATTTTTAAAAACTTGTGTTATTTACAGATTTTACTTAATAACTTTTTTCGTTTGTTCTAGGTAAGAAGAGGAGCTTTCATCAAAAATGAATAATCATAAATCTTTTTAAAAATAAAAATAAAATAAAAAAAGCGTTAATTAGTGTTGTTAAAAATAACATTTTTACTGAAAGAAAGTGTTTTTTGACAGTTCAAAGTAAAAAACTCATTAAACTTTTCTTGTCAAAAATAACGTAAAACAGTTCATTTATACGCCGGAAGTGACTACTTTGATAAATTTATCAAGATGACGTCAAAAACACAACAGACCTTTTTGAAATTTGTTTTAGAAAGGTGTCTTCCGGAATCAATCTGTGAAATATTTTAACAACATTCTCTTAAAATTAAAAATTAAAAAACTTTATTGAAAGGTTGAGTGAGACTGTTTGTTTTAAGGGGGTGTACACAATTATCAAATGGGTTAATTTGTAAATAACGGGATGCAAAGACTGGAATAATGGGTGATCTTTGGCCTTCTATAGCAGCCTCCACGCTGGCTACAGACCTGGTTTTCAACCGGAGCCACGAGTCCATGACCCTGGACTTGGACGATGATGATGCACAGGATCTGTCGTCACTGCAGCTCTTCGTGGACTATCCGACTCCGCTGCTGCGCTTTGCATCAGCCTGCTGCATCATCTTCATGATGGTCGGCATCCCGGGGAACCTGATCACCATAGTTGCTCTGGCGAGGTGTAAAAAGGTAAGTCTAACCGTAGTTTCATCCGATATTTTCAATGTTCCTAATATAAAGCAAACTTCCGAGTTTTGAAGAATGGTTGGGTGATTAGAAGAATATTAGGTATGCGGTGGTTTGGCTTTGTAAGGAACACAGAAGTGAGGCAACGGACGTAGCAACTCTTGGTATCTACTGTCATCCGATGAAAGCGTTTCGACTGTCTAGGCCATATACTACGTATGCCTGAGAGCCTTAACCATGCTTGCCTATTTTACAAGCCATCAGGTTCCTAGCGTCTTGGAAGTCGACAATTCACCGGCAATTTGCGTCAGAGCTGCGGGACGTGGACTTAACTTGAGAGGATTCACAGGAGCTGGCGGCCGATTGTTTGGTCTGGAAGCAGTTTGTGAAATGTATATGCTCCACATAGGGAGCGGATGGTATGATGATGATGATTACGATGATTTTGAATTTTTAATCAGCTACGAACCTAATTTTAATATATGTATACTTATTTTGACTTACATATGCCATAATATTATTATTCGGAAATATGTTTAGCTCCGTTATTCATTTTGTTTGTAAATAAACAAACGCGTAAAACGCCGAATTGGTTCACCAATTTCAATGTATTATCTTAATCATCAATTTCTAGAATTGAATTTTTTTTTCTCAACAGTTCCATCAATATTATCACATAATATGAAGATTTTTCCTTGTGTTAGGAATATAAATAATCATAGAATACCCACCGAAATAAAAATATTGGTTGTATTATTCCTTTCGGACATGTAATAAATATTCATCTTCTTGTTACCCGTATTTGTGAAAAATTTCTATAATATTAAACCGTCCGCAAGCAAGATATGTTTTTGTAAAATTTCATCAAAACTGTTATTCAATTCAAAAAGTTTTAAATTTGAAAGTTTTTCATTTTATGTACCCGCCGCGCCGCGCCGGACCGTCTCAGATAAATGTAAATCAACCCTTTTTTAATAAAATGCTAAACTTCTTACTTTATTATATTCTTTCATCAAACATTGTCTTAGGGATAGGGATGTTATGGAGAAACCGAAACTTTCAGATATTCGAATAAATATTAGAACTTGTCACCGAATCATTATTATCCACTCTGTATTAGTTAGTACTACTCATAACAATATACGTATTTGAAAAGTATTATTTTATCTCATATAACCATTGAAAAACTTCAAATATCAAAGTAACTGTCTTTTTTTTCTTTTTTTATTTATTTATATTGTTTTTTAACGCCTGTTTAAACGCATAAACATTTTTAACTGTAAACAGTAGGTAGCCAAATAAAAAACTAAAACTAAAATTTTTAACTAGATTTAAAACTAGATTTTTTTTTGTATATACAATATTTTTCAACCGGGTTGTGGTTTAGTGGTAGAATCGAGGACTCCACAATGGAATCTCCAGGCTCGAATCCCACTCCAGCACAACCTGTTTACTGCTTTCCGGCACAGTTATTTCCGACTTTGTAAAAGAAGCCCCAAAATTTAAATATTTAAGTATATACTAAAAACTCAAATGCTTAATTTTTTTTCAAAAACATTTTTTTTTCAAGTAATAGCCTCCACTCGTTTACGAGTGATTTTGCTCAAATACAATATCAGTGACAAATTAAAAATGTATTTTTATATTTATTTTTCAAATAAGATAATAATTGTATTTGGTAACAATGTGTTCTTATAACATACGTAAATTATTATCATCATACAATATCCGCTCCCTATGTGGAGCATACGGATTCCACAAACTGCCCCAAGCCAAGCGATCGGCCACCAGTTCCCGTGCGTCCTCCAAGTCAGGTCTACGTCCCGCAGCTCTAACGTAACTGCCGACAGATTGTCATATACGCTAATACTTCAATTTAAATAGTTGAAAATAATAAATAAGGGAGTCAAAAAGTAGGAAATTAGTTGTGGTGGATCGGAATCCAATCTAAGGAGTTTATTAATCTATCAGTAGATTACAATCTAGTACAAAATTATATACAATAATCAATAAATGTGCCAATAAGCAGGGAACAGGTTTTGGTAAATTGGGATTCGAACATAGAGATTCCAATTCGGAGTTTGTGATCTACCACTGGCCCGTAATCCGATTTAAAATTTTATTATGCAGTATATAAAATTGACAAATATATAAATAAGTGAAATTTCTTAATTGATTTCAATATCCATATCATTAAACAATGTTTAAATATCCGAAGAAATATATCCGTAACATCCCTACTACAAAGAAAGAAAGTTACTGAGTAGTGAGTAAGGCAATATACGGTGATGAGGTGATGGACATACAAACAATAGAGAGGAGCTCCCTAACAGTTTTCTATCTGCAAAAATTTACGGCTGCATTATTTACAAAAGCTAAGAAAACTTTCATTTCACTTTCAAAGGAAAAACAAATTCTCATTCCTATAACAAAATAATTTTCTGCATTTTCTGCAGTCGCTTTCTTATGAATAAATTTATACACAGATCGTTTAAGGGAATCTAGTTTTCTTGCAGAATGTTTGAGTTTTTATTTTTTTTCTTTTGCTTAAGATAACTTTGTGAATTTAAATGCTGAAAATGAAAACTTTTGGTTGATTGAAACACGTTTTTGTTATGCAGTTTTTGTGCGATTTTGCTAACGATAAGAAAATATTTTTACCTGTAGCGATGTTCATATTATATAACAGAGTGAATTCAAAATTTATTTTTGTACAGTCAGCTACCAATTATCCCTTATTCTTGTTTTGATCAAGAAGTAGTTTTAAAATCCCTTAAAAATTATTTTAAAAATTGTTATTTTGTATTTTGTAATTGGGACGCTCTGATAAGCAAAGCATTTGATTTTTGGTATTATTAATATCCCAACAGAGACAAAGAAACTCTGGAAACAAATGTGGATTATCTAGGCGTTTTCAGGGCTTATGACCTGTCATTGGCTGGGTTAAGTGGCCACTTGATGTATTACAAACATTTCCCATTCCGCCCATCATCTGATAACCGTATATGTAAATTTTTTGAAACTTGTATATATTGAACTCGCGTTCGTAATATCACATTACAAGTGAATTTCTCTCTGGCGACATCTGTTTAGAAGAATGTTAAGCATTTTTTGGCAATCAATCTTTATTAGTGATTTGATTTTTGTTTTAATTTACGGCCCTGGCAGCTTGTGTCAGAACTACGGATCGTGACTGACTCAGAAGGATGTGCGGTAACTGGTGGCCGATCTCTTGGCACTGAGGCAGTTTGTGGAATCCATATGCTCCACGTAGGGAGCGGATATGGAATGATAATGATGATTTATTAACTCACTCAGTGAAGAATATATATTGAAAATTATATAAGTTTTTTGAAACACCTGCGCCTGCTTCAATCTAAAAAGAAATCGCTTAGTAGAATTCGTAACTACTAAAGAAATCAAACGGTAAAAAAAATGTGCTAAGTAATTGAAATTTTTTACGTAGTAAATTCTTCCGTAAAGTATGTCTGCCATAAATCATATTTGTGATATTAAAAAAATCTGTACGGATTGAAAAGTTTATTGATGACAGGTGTCTTCATATTGGAACTTTTTCTTCCTCGTGAATTTCATATAATAAATGTTATGAATAGCAAAAAATCACTTTTTTCAGTCAGCTACAAAGTTTTGAGAAAATTTTCAGCGGCGTTATATTTTTTCACTATATACCGTTATTCACTTCTGCTTTACAAAGTGATCACTTTGCATTTTCCGGACTAGAAACTTTAACTGAATTCAAAGTTTTCTAACTTTTTAAAATTAATGACTAAGGATACTGTTTTCAGTTTAAAGTTACGTATATTTTGTATACGAGTAAGTGCGTTAGTTCACATAATATGCTGACTTTTAACTAATTAACTTTTTTTATATCTTACCAAGATCTCATGTACCAAATGTGGTTCGAATCCAGCTCCACCGCAACTTTTTCCCTGCTTTCTGGAACAGTCATTTACGACTATTTGAAAGCAGTAACAAAATTGAACTATTTCGATATATCCTAATACCCGCTTTATATGGGACAGTTTCTTGTTCAGAAAACTACACAGTCTTTAATGTTTTTTTTTTACTAAAGAAAAAATTACATAAGAATCAACCAACTCTCCTGATGCTTTAAAAAAATATTTAAAAAAACATATTTTTCTTTCTATCTACACAGACCGGCTCAAGCGGTCTATTTCCCTTATCCGCACCCAATGGTGCATAGGGCACTGCATTGCTACACCAAGTTCAGTGTATCTTGATAATTTTATAACACGAAGGTAGGATGATCAGTCTTACGCTTCAGAACCAGCCCAAGGTATCACACATGAAAATATTAATATGACAATCACATGTAAATAAATATTTCATGTTGACCCCCTACGGGAATCGAACCCGCGACCTCATGCATGGCAGCCAAATGCGCTGCCACTATGCTACGAGGCGGACTAAATTCAAGCGGTCTACTAGCAGATTAAATAGAGTATAATACTGGTCACGAGAAATTACGTTGACTCTCTCACTAATCACTGTCCAGCGATAGGCGAGTCTACCGCGGCCTCGCTATCGCGCCAGTAGGGTAGGTTTTCTATCCACACGATCCGGTCCAAGCGGTCTCTAGCAGATTAAGGTCACTGGTCGCGAAGAACGACTTCGGCTTTCTCAACAATCGCTTACAGTCTAAAGGTCTACAACCAGAAGGCCCGGCACAAGCGGTCTCAACTGGTTTCACCTTTCAGATCTGGAGGACTACCGATAAAAGACGCCTTATATACTCTCCCGGCTGCACCACCTCCACGGGGATTCTAATGTGAGGCGGCTCCGAGCGCCCTTCGGCGGCCGACGTGTTACGAACGCCCCGCTATGCAGTGGGTGAGCGAGCTAACAAGTGAACTAATCATTCTGTTCATTTTAAATTTTACCTCTAAAAGAAATTGGAAAACTTTTTAACTTTTTTTAAATGGCGTGGCGGTTTTGAATTTGGGCGTCACGTTCCGTTGTACGAGTATTACTACATTTTCTTTGTACTTTCCTAAAAATATACATTTTAGTGGCACAGGGCGTAAAATAAACAAACAAATAAAATAGCGGTAGCAAATCAGAACCGGGTTGTGGTCTAGTGGTAGATTCGAGGACTCCGGATTAGAATCTCTAGGTTCGAATCCCACTCCAGCACAACTTGTTTCCGGCTTTCTGACACAGTTATTTTCGACTATTTGAAAGCAGTCCCAAAACTGAAATATTTGAGTATATCATAAGAACTCACATGTTTCTTTTTTAGTTTAAAAAAAAAAAAAAAAACAAAAAAAAAAAATTAAGCTCTTTAGAAATACAACTCATTCCCAAAATAGGTCGAAACTAATAGTCTTTTTCTACCTTTAGTAGTTGTTGATGGATTGTACGAATCGGTACCACTTAAATAAGGAAATGAACAAAGAAAGGGTTTTACTACTAGTCAGCCACCATGACATGACAGTGCGTATTATTTAAGTATCGCACCTCTTAAAAGAAAGTTTATTCAGACCAAGTAGGTTTCATAATAAAAATAAGCGGGTATAATAAACTCAGATAGTTGACGTTTACTACTACTACTCCTCTCCTTTATCAGCACCCAATGGTGCATAGGGCACTGCATCGGTACACCAAATATTTATGTGGGTGCACAGAAAGACAGAATAAAACAGTTACTTACGGTTTTATAATGTTCGTTTATTCACAAAAACTAGATACTAATACTAAAACATAACTAATTGAAATATGGATGAAAAAGAATGGTGAAAATGGCTAAACTGAAAGTGAATTTAATTTCTCGATAGCTGGCGGGAATAATGTTCCGTAGATACGCGTGCAATCACGTAGCTGGCCGAAAGGGTTCTCGTCGATCTCCGGAAGTTTCCGTAGATGCTCGGTTTCTGTGTCAGTTCGTCCGCGTTCGTCGTCAGTCGTCATCTTCGTGCGCGTGACGTCATTGTTCCCGCCACAGTATCACATACAACCCATTACTACTACATTCCCTTATCCGCACCCAATGGTGCATAGGGCACTGCTTCGGTACACCATTGGTGTTCAGGTATCACATAAGTAAAGTAAAAATATAATAACAACAAAACCAAAGCTTAAAAACAAGACCATGTTGTGTTTCCAAGCGATAATAATAATTCTCACATATCACACAAGTTCCAAAAAAGAATTGGGAACGGATGACGCGTCGATCATTTTTACTCCATTTACCACTTTGGTTGTTAACATACAATGTTATATTATGTGTGTATTCTGTATTGTGTAAATGTGTATGTTTCACTGCTTTTTTATTTACAAAAACATCGAATGTTTTATTTGCTTCCTTAAGGATTTTATTTTGAAAATATTGCAGACATTTACCTGAAGAGAAAAACAGAAAAACAGATCTACTAGTATTGCCACTTTCCGAAAAAAATATTTTCAAAATCCCAGTAAAAGAAGAAACCTTCATCTTATTGTATACCTAACATGCTTGATCGTTTTTCCCTTTTTTATTTTAAAAATCTAGTCACAAATATGTAAAAAAAATCGTGTTTTGAATGCGTACAAATACAAGGTTATACCCATGACGGGCTTGTATATAAATCATTATTGATATCTCAACAGAGACAGAGAAGCTCCGGAAACAATATGGATTATCGAGTAGTTTACAGGGCTTATGACATGTCACCGGTTCGGTTAAGTGGCTATTTGATGTATTTTACTCAAATTCAAAGCGTTCCCTATTCTGCCCAGCATTTGTAGTCATATATACGGTATTTTTTATATTTACTATGTTGATTATTTTTCCACGTGATCAACACCCCGTTCAATACATGTAGTAAGCCGTAGCACTTGTTTCTTCAACCCTCCGCGAAGAATTTTCCCGCCAGCTCTACGCCGTAAGAATTTTTATTACATTTTTATTTCACTTGATTTTCTATGGTTTACAACATGCTGATTGCCTACGAAAAAAATAACAAGATGCATGTAGCTGTAGTAATTGTACCTACAAATTTTATAAATAAATTCTTTATAAATACTGCCTATGGGAAATGCGATGTTATTCTACATTTCTGAAAATCGTATTTAACGTGAATTGCTGCTGGTTTGGCCATCATTGATACTCTCTGGTATAGGTAGTTCGAATTCCTCTCCAAAATGTATCGCCTACCTTCACCCATTCCCATTCCGTTTTGTCACCTGTTATCTAACTAAAATTCAGTCTCGAATATTCGCTCAGCGCAGCAACATTGACCTCGCAACATCCGTCCTTCTCTGTGATCTTTCTTCGTTCTATCCACCCTCGTTATACCCTCGTGATACTCGTCATCCATCTCCAAGCTTTCTAGATTCCAATTCCCGAATCCCCTCGACCAATAGTGAGTAAAGTGTGCTGTGCCCCTCGTTTGTGTCCCGCCGCGCCAGTTCGACGTGGTGTTCCAGGGTATTCCAGGATACTTCGCCCTTCCTGGTGGTCCTTCATCTTCATATCCCGCCCTTGAGTCCAGCTCTGGTAAGTCCTCTTCCATTTTCCGATCCTCGTTCGGACGAAGTTACCAGAGAGTCTCATCGTGGCGGATCCATTGGTCCTATCGTACCGGATTTAGTGAACCCCTCGTTTTCGAATGTTATAAACCCGTTTAAAATCGAAAATTCCATCAACAAAAATAAAATCAAGTTGTATTATATTATATTTGTAGATATAGTATTATAATATTGACGCGTTAACATATTTATATTTGTGTTAATTCTTTCACAAATTAAATTATTGTTACATTTGTTCACTTCACCTACAATTCATAACTAGTTTATTTACTACACTGAAATTCGTTTGTCCGTATTTATAATAGTTTATTGACCTCGTATATTACATATCCTGAATTTAACTCGAACTAATTTACTGCGTTATAAATATTTACACTATCGGTTTTCAAGATGGCGAACAAAAATGTAGGAGACAAAAAGTTAAAAAAAAATGCTAAATGCAAAATTAGCCAGTATTTACGGATTGATTAATAATGTTTTTAATTTGAGTAAAGATTTATCAACTAAAGAAAAAATTACTGATTTTCTCATTAGGACTGAAACATTAGATCAAAATAGATGCGAATTTTTAGAAACGTTGGATAAACAAATCGAGTTACAAATCGAAATGGACCCCGATTGTGAAGTGGACTTTCGTTACAGGCAGTCCTTTGACGAATTACTATGTTTTATACAGTATCGGGAAGAAACGCTCGGGATCAAATGAATGATTCCAAACCGCCTGCGCCTGTAGAAGGAGAAAAACGTCGACAGCCTAAATTAAGAAGCATCGAATTGATTACTTTCGACGGCCAGATACAAAACTGGAGATTGTTTTACCAAAAATTTCAATTCGCTAGTTCATTTAAATTCAGACTTGACCGATTATGAAAAAATTCAATACCTCGTTAGTTGTTTAGTTGGAAAATCTCGAAATATTCTAAATGGGATAATCGTTTCCGCGGAAAACTACGAACTTATCTATAGAACTTTGCAAAATAAATATGAGGACAGCCGCGCATTAGCTACGGTTTACCTAAATCAACTGTTTAAATTCAAACCAATTCAAAGTTCCTCCGTAAACGCTTTAGAAGAATTTTTGGAAACATTCGCAGGATCGGTTTCATCGTTGCAACAGATAGATATTCCAGATCTGTTCGATTTTATACTATTAAATATGAGTTTAAACGTGTTAGACGCAGAATCGGTAAAAATGTTTGAGCAAAACTATCGTGATTCCTCATTACCAACATTCGAAAATTTAGTTCAATTTCATAAGAGAACAGGTAAAAATATTAAGTCGGCTCGGAAATTCGGAAGTACCAAAAGCTGAACGTCTACAGACGTTTATGATTAGTTCGCATTCAAAAAAGTTTAATCATAATTCTTTGAAAATTATATGCCCGTTTTGTGAAGGAAAACATACATTATATAAGTGTGACAAATACGCAATGCTCGGTCCAGAAGAGAGGAAAAGATTTATCACAAAACATCGTCGTTGTTTGAATTGTCTTGGGAATCATCCGAAATCGCAATGTAAGTCATTAAATAAATGTGCTATATGTAGTAACTCGCATCACACATCGTTACATATAAATCCACCGGTTTTATTAGATGAAAAAGAATTATATCGAACCGATTATAATCAACCAAAAACTCGTACTCTCGCCCCCTGAAGATGCTCGGGATTATAATTATAGCGATCCTTTCAAATTCTCATCCGGAAAATTGCCGAATAATATCGATCAAAATTCGAAAATAAATTTACTAAGCCGTCCTACCTACGGTAATGAACGCGCCTCACATTGTTTTTATCCCTCCTTTCGAAATAACCCTTTAATGTAATTCTTAAAAATTAATTTCGTCGTTGTTTGTTTGTTTCGTTATTATTTCTTTTAAATCGTTCTTTTATTTTACTCCATTATTACGCTATTATCTCTCAAATTTAAAATCGTTTAACCGCGAAGTGTTTTGAAGTCGAAGACTTCAAGGCGGGCAGCTATGGTTTGGCCATCATTGATACTCTCTGGTATAGGTAGTTCGAATTCCTCTCCAAAATGTATCGCCTACCTTCACCCATTCCCATTCCGTTTTGTCACCTGTTATCTAACTAAAATTCAGTCTCGAATATTCGCTCAGCGCAGCAACATTGACCTCGCAACATCCGTCCTTCTCTGATCTTTCTTCGTTCTATCCACCCTCGTTATACCCCTCGTGATACTCGTCATCCATCTCCAAGCTTTCTAGATTCCAATTCCCGAATCCCCTCGACCAATAGTGAGTAAAGTGTGCTGTGCCCCTCGTTTGTGTCCCGCCGCGCCAGTTCGACGTGGTGTTCCAGGGGTATTCCAGGATACTTCGCCCTTCCTGGTGGTCCTTCATCTTCATATCCCGCCCTTGAGTCCAGCTCTGGTAAGTCCTCTTCCATTTTCCCGATCCTCGTTCGGACGAAGTTACCAGAGAGTCTCATCGTGGCGGATCCAGCTGCCATACGTTTTTTTTTCATATCAAATATCTACTTGTATTTAATTTTATAAATTTGCAAAGATGCTATGTAGGAGTTTATTTATTAAGCTTTATTTTTACATTCTCAAATAATTTTAATGTTTATTTTCGTTGGTAAACATCCCCTAACGTCATTTATTTCCGCGCACTTAAAATATAATATTTCCAAAATATCTGTGTGGGAGGAAATGGCGAAGGTATTCGCGCGTGAATTTTTGTAGATAAGTTTAATGATCGACAAGAAAATATATTTTTACCAGCAATAACGCTAAGACTTAGGTATTTTATTTAAGTTTTATTTATTTTCTAAAAATTTGCAGCGTAATTATACTGCACAGCAAATTTCAATAAAATTTAATCGTTTTTTTAATGAAATTTGATCGTTAAAAATAACGTCTGCCACGTACTAATATATAATTTATTTATTATTTATCACAAGGCTGAGAGAGTCATAATCACTAAGTCTAAGCTATGCAAGTTCAGATAATGTTTTACGTATTAATTATTCACGTAGAATATTATTTAGATTCCAGCTTAGAATGATTTTACGAAATGAGTTTCAGGCGAACATTTACACTTTAAATATTTGGTTTGATTCTAATAACCGTCAAAATCAAACATATTTTCATATTATTTCATATTTATCATGGCCTATCATTTAAGACTTATCATTTTGCTGTCTAACATTGATTTATCAGGGATAAAAAGTTTTTAAATGAATCATGATATTATCTCTTTATGGTTTTTAGCTATGCAAAAAGATTAATTTATAGCTAGCTTTTAGCTATACGATAAAAATATGACGCTGTGAAGTATTTTTTCTTCAATTCGACGCCATTTTTAAATAGTTTTATGAATGAAAAATCTAATACAAAACAAATTTTAGTACAAGTGGAGAAGATTTAATATTTCTGATGGCACATTCGGTGTTTTCATTCGCAATTCATTCGAAATCATCTTTAGTATATGTCATTGCAACTCTTTACTGTGGTTTTCTTGTGTGTATATCAAAAATAGACATGTCTCAACAAAAAAGGTTAAAAAGCCGATTCAATGTACAAAGAATCGAATCCCACAACAATCTTTTACGCCAAAAAGAGAATATCGTAAAAGTGGGAAGAATCACCGGGACCGGAATCATGAATGCGTATCTATTGAGTTACCTGATATGGACGATAAAAACGAAGTCGAATCTTCTCCGCGAAAAACTCAATATTTATTATTTTCGATTAATTTCGTAACAGTCTGTAATTATTATAGAAAAAAAAGTAAAAGTAAGAACGTTTCCAATGAAAACGAACTTATTCGAAAATATTTAAAGTTGTATAAAAATTACATTTGGTTTTTCAAATTTCATAGTGAAACATTGATTGACACACAGTTTTTTTTAAAATGCAAAGTAATCGATAAAAGAAAACAAAGGCGACATAATTTGCTTACTTCTATAGGTGATTTCTCCATCTCATGGTGTAGTGTACACACTAGTCAGTGTTGTGCTACCATACACGAAGTCGCGGGTTCGGATCCCGATAGGGGTCAATATGAAATATTTATTTAAATGTGTTTTTCACGTAAAAATATTTCATACGTGATACCTTGACTGGCACTGAAGTGCAAGACTGATCATCTTGCCTTCATCTTAAAAATGATCGGATACACTGCACTTGTGTATCAATGCAGTGCCCTATGCACCATTTGATGCGGGTAAGGGAGTGCAATAGTATTGGTAATTTACGAAATTAATGTCTAATTCGATATAATAACGTTTTGAGTGTTCGAAAACTTGCAGCCAAAAACTGGATATTACCCATGACAGGCTAACATTCAATTACAATAATGGATAAAACATGTTTTAAGCCCTATAAATGATTTATTGTCCATATTCATTTTCAAACTTCTCGTCTCTGTTGAGATAACAATAATTATTTAAATGCAAGGACGTTTTCACTTAAAAGGTGCGTTACAAATAGCTGTCCTTAAAACCTTGGCTTATACTGAGTGAAAGATCTGAGCTATCGTAATAACTAAACAGGACGTTAATAAAAGTCTCATAGTTTTTTGAGATACGTGTATTTTTTTAAATCTCTGTCGGTTTTTGAGTGCTGGCACTACAAATATGAATTTTTTTCTTAACGTTTAAAAACAACATAAATTTTTTTTCAGATAACATTGTTTTTTTTTTCAAATAAGCAGCGGACTGAAAAATTAAGTAAAACGTCCTTTTCGACCATATTTTTGTATTTTTATCAAGCGTTTTTCAATAACACTAGAATTTTGCAAAAATAAGTAATATCATATTCTTGAGCTATGATGTTTTTATCGACAGCGGAAGGACACTCAGTTATCTTTCCATTTATCGAGATTTATGATCTGGTTTCAGGATCCACAATACAATAGGAACCATCCTGAACTCTGATTCTACGAGAATACAGAATAGGAATCGATTGCTGTCAGCAACGCACAAGTATCCTTCTCCCAATATATATGTGTTTTCTTGAGTGATTCATGTGAGTAATATATTCAAAAGGTACTGAACCATACGTATACAGTATACATAGAGGAATATAAAATGTGTAGGTACTTTTATAGTACCGCGTGCGCACAAAACGCCTGATTCTATTTTAATTCGAAGTGTCTTTCAGTAGAAAGTGCCTTTCAAAACATATTTTATTGTAAGCTATTTTCTACATTTTAAATTGTATCTAGCATTGATTTAGGATATTTTGTCAGCTATTTCTCTTAGAATCTTTTTAATTACAATTATTTAAAATAATGTTTTATTTAAAAAATTACGTTTTCATAGGCCTTTAACATTGAGTTTTTCTCATCATCATACCATATCCGCCCCCTATGCGGAGCATATGGATTCCACAAACTGCCTCCAAGCAAAGCGATCGGCCACCAGTTCCCAGCCTCTCAGGTCAGGTCCACGTCCCGGAGTTCTGACGCAAACTTCCGGCTAATTGTCAACGCCGAGAACCTGATGCCTTGTAAAATAGGCAAGCATGATTGAGGCTTTCGGGAGGTCCCACACAATTTTACTGTTCTTATCAATACAGAAAGTGATGAAAAACTGTAAGATGCGAGATTTATTATTTATATATGTAATACATCACTGTCGACAAAATTATTTCATAATGTATTCTTGAAAATATTTTCTTGTGATTGAAGTATAGCCTCCGTTGAATGTACCAGGGCTTAATTATTTTTCATAATTAATATTGTAGTTTAAATAATGCAGCCCTTTGCTAGGGGTGTGAGATGACAAGAGGCGGTGAGGGGGTGAGAAGGGAGGGTCGCTGACCGCCATTTTAGTATTGCGATGGGGGGACATAAAACCATCTCGCACTTTCCATAGACATTATGAAAATGTAGACGAACGTGTCTCGTTGGAATAATGCGAGTTCAGAAAAAATATCTCCAGGGGTCGTGTTTTTCAATCAAATTTAAGATGTTAAAAGTATGATTTATTTTGTAGTAAAAATCTGGCATTTTTATCAATCGCAAGATAAATCCATTACTAATTCTCTCTATATCCGCACCCAATGGTGTTTTACTATAGGACACTGCACTGTATACACAAATGCGGCAAGTCTTTATAATTTGTTAGGTGAACACTAGATAATCATTCCTAAATATCACATATCGTGGCACCTAACTAGGGCCCCAAGACAGCAGACTTCTGAGTTTTGAGAATAAGTGTGTCTTAGAAGAATTTTTGGTGTGCGGTTGTTTGACTTTGTAAGGAACACAGAGGTGAGGGCAACGGACACAGCAACCCTTGGTATCTACTGTCATCCGGCGAAGGCGTTTCGGCTGGCTAGGCCATATACTACGTATGCCTCCCGAGAGCCTTATTTATTTATTTAGTTCAGTTATTTAGAACATTACAGAAATAAAAATCCAATTCATTCTAATAACAAATCATACTAAATACAATACAATGCTAAATCATACGTGAATAGATAGTTTTGTTAGTATAATGATATAAAAAGTATAGAAATAAAAATTAAAAGTTAGAAAGTGCTTTCCTAACGGAAGATCTACTGTCGTGAAATAAGTCGACACCCGAGGTGATGCGGTGACCCTTAACAACCAAGGCATCAGGTTCTCGGCGTCCCGGTCGTCCACTGTTGACAATTCGTCGGCAGTTTGCGTCAGAGCTGCGGGGACGTGGACTTTACTTGGGAGGATGCGCGAGAGCTGGCGGCGGCCGATCGCTTGGCCTGGAGGCAGTTTGTGGATTCCATATGCTCCACATAGGGAAGCGGATATGGTATAATGAATGATTGAATGAATGATGTATCACATATGAAATTTTTTTATGTGAAAAATACTTTCAAATAATTAGTTTGTGGTGTTACTGTTTTTTACTTGACCTTACTAGAAAAAGATGTGCCAAATACCCAGACAGCAGTTGACGCAAAAAATTGAAAATAATGCAGTTAAAACACTTTTAAAAACCAATCCTTGAAATATGTGAAGCAAAAGTGCTTCATTTATCACTCGTTTTGAGCGATGTCTGTTTCGTCCATTTAGTATGATGGTTAGAGATTTATTTAATTAAATTTTAACTGTTTCCTTAATGACTGAAGGCTTTACAACAAGGGGTATCTCATTCTTAACAGCTCAATAAACTATCTAGTTAAAAAAGGTTCTGTAAAGTACTACATACTCAGATAAAAAATCTTAAATGTAGTAATTTTTAACGTATTACAACTTTTGAAAAAATAAGATAACTGCATTCGGATTGGGTATTGAAAATCATCATCATTCCATATGTCCATGTGAAGCATGTGGATTTCACAAACTGCCTCCAAGCCAAGCGATTGGCTGGCTGCTCCCGAGTCTTGTCCACGCCCACGTCCCGTAGCTCCAACGCAAACTGTCACCGGATTCTCAGTAGTGTACGTCCAGGTCAACGGGAACCTGATGCCTAGTAAAATAGGTATGGTTAAGGCTCATCGGAGGCATAATATGTAGTTTATGACATATACAGCCAAAACTTCGCCGGGTGGCAGTAGATACCCAAAAGGTTGTTGCGTCAATTTAAACCGGGTTGTGGTCTAGTGGTAGATTCGAGGACTACTGATTATAATCTCTAGGTTCGAATCCCACTCCAGCACAACCTTTTTATTTTATTATTTTTTTTTTTTAATTTATTTAAAAAATCTTATAAAACATACATGTCTTATAATCCCAGGAGTTATAAAAACTCATTTTGGGACCTGTTTCCTGTTTTTTGTCACAGTTATTAATAACGACTATTTGAAAGCAACCCTAAAATTCAAATATCATCACTCAAATGTTTTTTTTTTATTGAAAAAAAAAGCTTCACCTCTGTGTTCATAAATTCATATTTATAGGCAAATAGATAAAAGCTTTATTAGACCCAATTTAAAAATTTACGTTTGCTATTTTTTGGAAAATGGCAAACTTATGACTCTTGGCCATATTTATATTTATTATAAATCGTTACTACTACTACTCTCCCTTATCTGCACCCAGATAATTTGAATAATTAATTAATTGCAAATTGTCCGTTGCTAATTAAATTTAAGCCCTCGTTTCAACTGTTAATCTAAACAAACGTTTAGTACTTCAACCCTTAATCGTTAATTAGGGGTCTATGTTACTGGGGGTCCACCTGCCGCGTGACGTCATGTACCAGTAAAGTGCTAGATACACATGTAGCGTTTCTTGTGGTATTTATAATTGTAAATTCCCTCAAGTAAGGTCCAGATTCCCAGGCCATTAGTCCACGCGCTTAGCTGAATATTTCTCCCTAATTACAGCACAGATTAACGAAGGGATGAATGTAGTTTACTACCAATATAACTTTGTTAAAACGTTATGTATGGTTAAATTATAGCGTCATAGTTTGAAAATAGTCATAGAAAAATATTCAAAGTAAAAAAAAACTCTATTGGAGAGAATTTGTTAGACATGAACCTTTGTTTTTTCCTTCACTTGTCCCTATCCTTAGTCGTATCAGTGTACTCCTGCGATGTTCCTTACGTTGGTCAGACCACCTTATTTTTGGTCTTCCGACATTTCGTTGCCCTGGAGCTCAATCACAGATAACCATCGACGTAGTTAAAAAACGTGCTAACCACGTGCTAACGCGCTAACCATTTGACGATCACAATGAACATACGTTCATACCACGTTCGCGTTGCCGAGCACCATAGATGATAATAAATATCGCGGCTAAACGTCAAACGTCAAATCAAGAAATCAACGCGCGTGTCGGATTGTTTATTATGTCGACTGCTTTTCTCAATATTTGGCTTGCCGAACGCCGGCTAAATGCAATACGCCACTCGAGAAAGATTAAAATGAAGAAGATATATCGGGAAATGGCTCGCGACTTGATGCGCGCTCGTTTAATAATCCCGATCGATAACTTTAACGCGTGTTCCATTGTGATCGCGAAACGTTAAACATCCCATGGTAAGAAATCGTTATCACGTCGCTTATTTACCGCGTCGATAGTGATCTGTGATCGAGCTACTGTTTTTAGTCGCCATTCCAGCACATTTGAAGTTGAACGATCATCTTTTCAAAAAACATCAATAAATTAACTTATCACTACAATGTGTTCAAAGTATAAAAGCAATTTAAAATAGTTATTGCCGGTGTTCCAATAAGTACAGGCGAATTACTTGATAGAGAAACTCAAATGGGAGATTAGATGAGTTTTTGTTTCAAATCTGTGAATTGTTCATAATGCCTGCAATGCCTTTTGGATTCGTGTTTTAGAAATCATTACCGAAACAGTGTTATTTTTCTTGGTATTTTTTACCTTGAAATGAGCTGATAGCCATAAATTCTTCGTTTCAACAGCTGGAAACAATTCTAACTGATTTATTTCACATAAAATGCTGTATTAATACGGAAACCATTAAAGCCACGATCAAAGTAAGACAATTAAAGATAGTCTTTTGGCTATTTACGTATTTATCAAACAACAACCGCCCTTGAGTTTTTTTTTTACGAAAATAGCGCTATATAAATTAATAATCAACTATTTTTAATTTATCTATTATATGTGACCTCATGAATGAAGCATAAATATGCATGGTGTATTATATATATTAATTTATTACAATCACATTAAAAGCACAATATTATGCAATCTTCTGCATTTTGTAAAAAGCTCCGGTTTATTCATATTTTTTATTACTGCTTTGTGAAAGCAATACTTTACTACCAAGTAATGCTCTATGATAGCTTTAAGAAGGCTTTTCATGTTCCTCAGTTCAAACAATATTTACATCCGGTACAAGGGGAGAAATAAAGAAATTATATGCTCCTCATTTGCATATTTTTATAAGAATGCTTCTACGGGTACAATGATTACTGAGAACTTTAAATATTTATTAACCTGACCTAACCATCACGCCACACTACTCTGTCCTGGCACACCTCCCTTGCTTCCTCCACATTCATACATCTTCTCTTGAAGCACGTCAATTATTCCGACTTTTCACAATTATTATCATTTATTTAGTAAAATTAACACTATATAAAGAAAACAAAACTAAAAACCGCAATTTAATAAGAATTTTTGCAATTTTGCTCTGCAGTACTTATGAAATGATTAATGAGAATTTTTTTTTTTTCTAATATATCACATTCGAATCCAAATCTGATGTAGATTCACCAGTTTTCGGGTTGTACTACGAGTATTGTAACACCGTGTATATTCAATACAAGTTCTACCTGAAACGTTCAGTTTATTGCCAAAGCTTTTTATCAAGTTGCAAAGTGTTGCACGAGGGCCCTCGTTACTCTTATTTGCATACGAGCTCGTCTGACGTCCGCAGACGATATAAATCTTCGTGTTTTGGTACAGAACTGCAGCATCTGGACCATTCCCTGCAAGTCCCAGACCCAAGGTCGGGTTTTGCATAATATTCAACAAGTCGGGTGGAATGGAAAAAATATATCCCGCTGCATTTAGAAATGAGAGTAGCGATATTCGTTATGTAGATTTTGATATAATGCAAACATCCTTTATAAGGCCTGGTTGTCTGATAATAATTGAGGGTCATTTCATAAAAAAATTAGAAATTT
Organism: Micrasema minimum; assembly: GCA_022494985.1. NCBI lineage: Eukaryota > Metazoa > Arthropoda > Insecta > Trichoptera > Brachycentridae > Micrasema > Micrasema minimum. Next base: position 65,793 of record JAGVSP010000544.1, on the reverse strand, counting down.
TATTCCGTAGAATAATTTTAAATCTAAAAATTTTTTAAGTGTCTTACTACTTAGAAATATAGCCATTCAAAATGTAGAAATACCTGACTTTATGACCTTTGAGTTTCATGCCACAACCTTATCATTTTATTTGCTAAGGCTAATACGACATTTTTTTAAATTAAAAATATCATAAAATTTAATTCGACTTTATTTAATTTTATAAAATTTAAATTCAATTTGTACTTTTTTACTGTTAATATTTAGTAAATAAGTGACTATCTTTTTTTTAAAAAATGCCATCACAATTCTAATAGATTGTCTCACGATCTCTCCACGGAAACGTTAACAATCTTATTTTTGTGATTTTCCCTTTAATAATTATCTGAGAATCCGATTAAAGAAAGCATGCCTTGGGCCTTCAAAGTTAAGTCAATGTTGTTGAAAATAAACCTTTTTATTTAACATTGTTTTCAATTATCTTTTCTTTATCAAATAATCTAGTAAAAATTCAATTTGTTAGAAGTAGGTATCATTTATGATGCGACTGGTGCTTGGATGTTAGAATCGAGGAAGGCCGAGAAAGACATGAAATGATCAAGTAAAACAAGTGCTTGAAAGTGGCCTGTAAGAAGTCGGAATAATCGTCGTGCGTGCATGAGAAGATGTATGCCGAATCGTGGACGGAAGCAAGAGAAGTATGCCAGGAAGAGTGGTGTGGCGTTCTATCTCTTTGCATAACATTCGGGGAAAGGCGTGAAGGTAATTAGTTAGTAAGTTAGGTATCATTTAGATAAACCGCTCTTAAATTAGTACTACCGCTCTCCCTTAACCACCCCAATGGTTCATAGGGCACTGCATTGATGCATCAAGTGATTGTGTCTTTATACTTTGTATAATGAAAGGTAATCCGGCTTTTCAGCGGGTACGCTTCACGTAGACATTGTATGTGAATTTTTTTTTTTTTTTTTCACATTCAAATAAATATTTCATATTGACCCTCATCGGGAATCGAACCCGCGACCTAAATACACGTGCAGCCCAACGTGCTACCGCTACACGACAAGGCGGATATATTAAAACAATCAGTAATCGGTAAAAACTGTAAAATGTTTTGATTTTTTAAAATTGCATTTTTAAATATGTGCGATCTAGATTTTCAAAAGTCGTGATTATTCTACTTGCTTTGTATTGAATTACTAATCACCCTGAGGATGGCGCCAGCAACAGTGCCGAAACTTCGGAGTAAGATAACAAACATTAACACGGGTTGTCACGAAAAAAACAAAGCAAACAGAATTCTTTTTATTTCGCCTCGTTCCTATGTTGAGCGTGTTGGCCATCACTAGATCCCTCCATGAGAGCATCGCCGGCCACGCCCGCCCAACTCCCTTCGCCTCCCACCCGCGTCAGGCCCGCATCCATCAGCTCCGCGTAAGTCCGATTGGATGCCGTAAAAGAAACGATTAGCCTAGAAAACGCTTTCCCAATGGTGCATATGGCAGTGCATTGGTACACCAATTGCAGTGAATCTTCATAATTTCGGCTTTAATTTTAATGTTTTCATTCATTCATTCATTTATTCACACTAATTTTTAAAAATACATATTATACGTTACATTTTTTAGCCCAACTAGGCCCTATACCCGTTTAAGGCAAGTAGATATTTAAATTTTAAAAATTGACATCCAAATATTTTTCATTCATAAAATTAACAAACACAAAATAAAATAAAATTAAATTAATACTCTAACATAAAATAACAAAAAACAAAGAATACAAAATATAATAAAGTAATAATAAATTGGAAATACATATTGGAGTTATAAAAATAAACATTAAATAAAAATATATATAAAAAAACAATCAAAAAAATATTAAATTGTAAAGTAAAAGGCTTAATATTAAAAAAAAAAACAAAAAAAAAAAAATTCTTTTGCTACTTTTTTTTTTATTAGTTGACTTTACTTTGACGATATTCCATGATTTAATTATTTTTAAAATAACTAATACAAATTGTTTTTAAAAAGAATTGTAACTTTACGTTTAGGTTAATACTGGATTACTATAATAACTCTTATTTAGTAAAAAAAATATCACACTTCAAATTCTTCAACACAAAACAGAATAATATCTAAATCATAGAACAATAGTTTTAATAGTAGATTGTCATTCTTTTACATCAAAATATTTTACTAACGGAGATAATATTTTTTATTTGCATATATTTATTTTCCTTGTAAACTATTTTGTTTTGTTAATAAAGCTTCTTAATAAACAAGTCGGTGTTACGTTTTTAGTGCCTAGAGCTTTAGCAACGCAAGGCAAAGAGAAAGGCAACATGGAGTGGCATAAACACGTTTTATTTCTAAAGAAAACAGCAGTAAAAAGAAAACATTAAATGAAATCCAAAATGTTCTTGACATTTACTAAAATTACGGACGTAAATAAATTCTCAAAGAGTAACCTACACATTTAAGGTAATATCGAGACTCGATTTTCGTTTACGATCTAAAAATAATATCGCCGGCGAAAATTTATGATAATATTTATTCGCAAAGCAATTTTTACATTTTCAAATAAATGTGTAAACAGACTAGGAAACCGTTTTAACACGAGGAGAAAATTTGTAGGTTTTTAAAAATCTTAATACTGTTTTTTATCTCAGGAAAAATGGATTGCTTCAAAACTGAGTTCACAATTATTGATTTCTCCCTGGATTGTAACACTACAGAAATGATTTTTTAAGATTTTAGATATCTATAAGAAACGTGTCTGCATCGTCTTATTTTTGTTGTAATTTATTTGATAAAGAAAATAAAGTAATTAATAAACATATTTTTTTAATAAAATTACGCCAACACGCTTCTGGTCTAAATATACACAAAAGTGTGAAAAAATCATTACTGTAGTGCTAATTTCCAGGGAGAGAATCGAGGACTACGAATTTATCAAACGGCTGCGGGTCACGTAACAGCGCATCCTCTTAAGGTTCTGCACTGCGAGACATAAAAGGCTTGTACACAAAATAAGTACGCACATACAAAATTAGTGAAAACGTGAGTCAGTCACAAAATTAGCCACATGTTCATGGGTCCACAGTTTGGACCTGAGGGTGTGAGAGAGCCCCTTTCTCCAAAACTTATACCCAGACCAAGGCGGGAGGGCGAATTTGGCTTTTTATGTGAGAGCACTCCCCTCCCCTCACTTAGTAACCTAGGCGAGGGTCGTGATTTAACTAACGGGTATCATAATAGATCTGCAGAAATAGTGATTTCATTCTCTAACCCGATTTTTTTGGCATAATTTTTTACAGTTAATTTTCCGTAAATTCGTATATATAATATTAGGTCCTTATATATGAAATTGGCGTTTTGCCGTACTGGCAACTTTGATCTCAAATATCTTCTCTTTGGTTAGGAATTCCTCACTAAATTCAAATTTATACAGCTATTTACTTAAGTATTTGTGTTTCGAAAATTACAATTCATTTGTTTTTTCCTCAATTGTTTTTTTTTCTTTGCGTCACTCAGTTTACAAAATGGAAAACTTGAAATATCACGTTATTTACGAGTACGAGTTCCACCGTGGCACCAGTGCTGCAGAAACGGCTTGAAGGATTAATGATGTGTATGGCGACGGTGCCGCAAAAGAAAACACAGTGCGTTTTTTGGTTCCAACGTTTCCGTTCTGGAAATTTCGACCTGCAGAACAAATACGTGGACGGCCGGAGACCAAAGTTGATAATGAAGAATTGAAGGCTATTGTGGAAGCGGATCCATCGCAAACCACGTCCGAGTTAGCTGCAGGCTGCGGTGTGTTAGTGATAAAATTGTTTTAATCCACTTGAAGCAAATTGGAAGGTGAAAAAGCTTGAAAGGTGGGTACCTCACGAATTGAGTGAAGCAAATCATGATAACGCTAGACCACACACTGCACAACAGACGGCTACCAAATTAGATGAGCTTCAATTGGAATGTCTAAGACATCCACCGTACTCTCCGGACCTTTGCCCCAATAGATTACTATTTTTTTTAAAATTTTATTTAACTTTTTGCAAGGGAAAAAATTCAACTCGATGTGGCAGTCCAAACCGACTTTAAAGATTTTATTGATTCCCGACCGATAATATTTTTTTTAGTAAAGGGATCGATGAACTACCTATGAGATGCCTAAAGTGCATAATATAGCAAGGGTACATACTTTGATTAAATAAATATATTAGGATTTAAAAAAAAAAAATCTTTATGTTCCTCCCATACAAAACGCCAAAAAATCATATGTAAGGAACTAATATTATATTTTTTTTTAATATTTGAAATCCTCAGTGATATCCGTTTATCGATAAAGTAACTCTCAATATGACGTCACCGTTAATTCATTTTATTTCAACACCATTATTTTAAAAAATGTATATACTACTTCTTTACTAACTTATCCCTTATTAATGGCGCATAGGACACTGCATCGGTACCCAGATTTCGATCTGCAGTGTATCTTGATCATTCTTCTACATGAAGGTGAGATGGTCTAGGTCTTACGCTTCAGTACCAGTGGAGTGTGGATGCACACATGCGTTCTGTCCCCTCCCCTCTTTTCCCTGATCCCCCTCCATCGAGACCCTGACCGCGGATGCACGGGTGGATGTCTGGGTGGGGGGCCTGGCTGAGGCGGGATACGAAATCCACACGGGTGGTTGTAATTAACTAATAAATAATGATCGGGGGAGAAACGCGCATACCCTACTACTGTTCATTTAGGCTGACTCTGGTTGGTTTGGGTGTGGAAACAATGACAATTATAATACATAAGCCGAGACAGTGGTGGAGGGGTACAATGAAAACATTTGTTCGCGTACATAATCGTAAATTCATCCGTATTTTTATTACACTAACAATCTTAAAATCGCGGTTTAGCTTGTTGAAAACATCGGTAGAGTTGGCTGGACTGAAAAAAAACTCAATAGTCTTTAAATGGAGAGTGTTATCCCGAGATTATTTAACTTATTAACTTATGAAAATCGCGAAGAAAAAAATCTTAACAAATTCAAAAAAATTATAAAAAACGTATTAAAAAACAGATAGTGATACCATCAGTGAAGTGTACATTAAACAAATATCTCTCAACAATTAATGTGTAACCTTTAAAAATCATTGTATACTATAAGAAAGAAAAAAAAAAAAAACAAAAAACAAAACAAAAAAAAGTAATGTAACCGCAGACAAGCCCTTTGCGGGAACAATAATACAATATTATGTATGCTAAAATATCTTGTAAAATTATGAATAAAATAAATAAATAAAAAAAAAAAAATATAAAAAAAAAGCAGTCTAGGGAAAAGGTGGAGCTTTCACTGTAGTAAAAATAAAAAAAAAGTACCAGTGGAAGATATCACATATGAAATATTAATATGAAAATCACATGTAAATAACTATTTCATGTTGACCACCTACGGGAATCGAACCCGCGACGTCATGCCCGGTGAACAAATGCGCTGCCACTATGCTACGAGGCGAAAGCTGCTTTATTATTCCGACTTTTAGCACCGGAACGGATAGCCCAATAGTCTTTTTTTGTTTGTTTACAGAATTTACTTATAAATTTTTGTAAAACGCCACATGTAGTAAAAGATGTTGTCATAAAAATGAGAGTGTAAAACTCAAATTAAACTAAATAAAAACAAAGTTTTAACGCGCGCCTTTGACCTAGTTGAATAATTTGGTAGTTAATCATACAAAAATATTTGTATATTATTTTAGGTACATTTATGAAATTACTCATTACATAACCAACCCTTTTTGTCTATTTTCTTATTATGTTAATGGGATTATTTTTACATCCCTTCAACTGTACCGAGTATCTACATAATATGTATATATACCTAGAACACCCATAAAAATAAGTGGCTTTATATTTTTTTTTTTAATGTTCATAATATTTAATTAAAATAAATTACGGGTACTTTAATTTCATAACTTAAGATAAAAGAACTTCAAGCACTACTATTAATGTCATCTGTCTTATTTATAAATCGTAAACCTACTTATCTTTAATTGCGTCTTCCAACGTTAAATACTTCAGGGTAATAATTACAAATGAGATTTAGCAAGTTACCGTATATGGTTGACAAAATATAAAATATTCACAATTTTTTGTAACATTTTACTTACAAGTTGATCACGAAGTAAATTTTGTAATACCTACTCATTAACAATCATAATAAGTATGTTTACTAGCGCTTTAGAAAAGTTCGTCGTTAGATCCAACATTTATTAAATTCGTTTTGCACACCTTAGCCTCTAATTACTCAAAAACTAAAGCTCACTTTATACGGGACAGAAAACTGTACAGCTTCTTGTCCAGAAAACTGTACAGTCTGTCAAAAGACACGCTGAATATGTATATTTTTAAAGTGCTATCATAAGTTATTGACGTATGTTTACCCTCAGGAAATTTTTATTGTAGCTAATAACGTAAAATATATTATCGTTTCTTCTATTTTTAAAATATTCAATATATCACTATCTACTTAATAATAATAATAACAATAAAGCTTTTAAAAATACTATTATAAAAAATACAACATAACATTGTAAAATATAATCACAATTAAACTCTTGAATATTATGTTAGTAGACCAAAGAATTAAATAAATGTTGCTAATGAAATTAACAAAATTTTTAAAGGGATAATTCCAAAATATTTGCAAAACAAATTAAAAAAACGATGACCTTTTTTCATAAATATGCAACAAGAGGTTCAAAAAATATAAGATTAGAAAAGAAAAGAAAAACTATTTCACATAATTGTCTCATGTATAAGGGCATCAAAATGTATGAGGAGATGCCAGATGAATTAAAAAATGAACAACAAAATTCAAAGTTATTTAGGGCTAAGCGTAAAAAAATATATATATGAGAAACATTAGTGTAGATATTGAATCATGGCTAAATTGAATTAATAATAATGATAGGATAAGAATAGTTAGGAAAAAAAAAAAAATTTAAGTGTAATGTAAAATATATAATATTAGTCCATGTGAAAAGTTATATTTACTAAATAAATATAATAATAAAAAAAAAAAATTATAGAATGGACACAGAGAATGAAAAACATTAACCGTCAGGTCAGCCAAATGTCACGCCAACCATTCAATATTCCATACAGTTTTCGCTTTCTACGGTGTGGTGAAGTATTTATGGATGATTAAGTTGAGATGAAAGCGGAGTGTGTTGGTAATACTTGATGTTTATTAAAGTGTTTTTCATCTTCTGGTATAATTCTGAATAAAAACCAAAGTTTTTATACTCATTTGATCATGAGACTTTGACGATCTTATTAGGTGAGAAAATACCATATGTTAGTCTGCAACGTAATCACACGAAAGTGCATAGTTTTTTTAGTACATTAACAAAATTATTCACTAATCAAAATGGAGAACTACCCGCATAGTACTACGAGCTTTCCTCCGCAAATCGATTAGAGTTTGAGATGGTGAAGATACGAGTACAGCATACTTTCAGGCCACTCAGAGACGTGAGCTCCTGGCATGGACGTCCCGTTTTATAGTCATGCAGAGTTCCATATCCAACTGGCAGACACGATATTCATGGCTTAGGCTGGGGAGGTCATAACAAGCACGTTAGATAATTAAATCTACGCGGTTACTTTATATTTCATTACATAGATACACTAAGAATATGCACTGATTTTCTTCTTGCATCTATCTTAGGAAATATATATTGTAGCTAACCACGTACAAAGAACATATTCTCACTGACTTTCGACGGAACATCGTAAACTTTTTAAATGCATTCAATATAATCATTATATAACTGATAATATAATAACAAATCGGAAATTTGCTAAATTCACGATTGATTAATGATCGATATGAATCGAAAATTATTTTGTGTAAAAATTAATCCAATCAAGATAAACTCTTGTACTACTATGTGTCCCCCCTTGCTGACCAGATATTAAATAAATGTGAAATGGCAGCTTATCCTGAAAATAAACAAAATGTTAAAGAGGATTATTCCAACCCCTCTTTCCTAAGCCCGCCATCCATTGAAACCGATGACTTTGCAATAAAGATTGCAAGCAAGGAGGTTCACCGGTGTTTGTAATTACTAGATTAGAAAAGAATCGGGGTAGGAAATATCTATTTCACATACGATTGTCTCGTGTATAGGCAATCAGAATGTATGAGAGATGCCAGGATGAATTGGGAAACCATTACAATGATAATACATATTCCGAACAAGTGGAGGGGTGACAATTTATATAGCGCGTAGAGTAATCGTAAATTCATCCGTAGGTTGAGTAACACTAACAATAGATATTGAATATAGCTTGTTGAACACGGTAAATCATGGCTAGGATGAAGAATAACTAGATAGCGTTATAAAGCAATCTATTAAAAGGTGGACTTTCATGTATAAAAATGGAAAAAATTAGGGGATGTGAACATATTAATTTTAACTAAATAAATATAATTTATTAATAGTATTACATGTTACCCCCTACGAAATGGAACACAGCCATGCCCGGGGATACATGCAACGCCACAAGGTACAGGATCAAATGTTCTTGATGATTACCGACTTTTATTCAATATAGCCCATAATGAGTTTTCGTCTTTCTACGGAATTTAACAAACTGTAAAGTTTTCCAGTTGAAGTGGGCAGGTAATAAAAAGATGTGCATGAGGGTGAATGTAAAACTCAGATAAAGGGACGTAAAGGTTCGGTGTTTTAACCTACATTCATATAGGTCTTGATGCATGCGCGTCGATTATTCCAACTTATCACATGTACACTATTAAGCACTTGATCATGCCATGTCTTCTCAGCTTTCTTCGACTTCTACATTCAAGCATACTCGGAAAATAAAACAAACGAATTTTTGCGATATTTATTTAGAATCGTAAATAATTATTTAAAAAAAAACTGTTTTGTATGTATCCTCCCTGCATAGTTTATTATTATTCACCCGCCCTGACCGAGCAGATAATCCCAGATTTATTCTGACAATGATTTAGTGATGGAGAATTTTAATTTAACCCTCGTCTACTTGCGTGGAAATACTCGTTTGTGGTAACGCACAACATATCCGCTAAAAACGGTCATAAATGTATATACGCATATATTCACAACGCGAGAACTTTATTTCAAAACAGCTAATGGCCCTCAAACTTTCTTTGAAATTTAAAAAATATATAATTGCATTTTTTACTAAGGAAGCTTACGTTACATCTACACAAATTAAAAAAAAACACATTCGAAATCAATAAATATGAATGGGTAAGTACGGGAAAGAGGGAACGGGGGAAAGGTTAGTAAGGAAAGGGGGATCGAAGTCTTAGCTTCTTTAATCACCCCTTTTATTAAACTTAATTGTTGGAATTTCTTTAAAAAAATATTTTTGTTATTTGATAAACCTTAGTAGATTTAAAAAATATTTTACATAATATTATGTTTTCACTTTATTATCGTTGACTTGTTCAGCGTTTTTTTGTGTATTCAAAAAATTGTTTACATTATAAAATACCTCTGATTGACGCTAAGAATATTAAATTATTATTATTATTATTAATTATTATTAATTATTATTCTTACTTTAAAGACAATAACTATAAAACATAATCTACGTCATTTTTATTTTTTTTTTATTTTTTTTTTATTTTATATATTATAATTATTTCCCCTCTTCTTCTTCTTCCGGTATAAAGATACCATATCTTGTGTTCATTCGTTTTTTGACTATCTTGTTTATATTATCTGCTATTTTTCCATTTATTTTTTTAACTTTATCTTTCTCTTTTGCCACGTGCACACTGTATGATTTTCACAGTATACCCACAAACAGGCTATGCCTTGGTGGGATTTTTGTTTATTATATATATTTTTTTTATTGTACATATATGTGTTTAAATGTATATCCATGTAAACAAAAATTTTCTTTTGAAATAAATAAAAAAAAAAAAAAAAAAAAATACCAGTATTAAATGCGAAGTATTATTATTAAATACTTTTCATTTAATTTTTTATGCTTGTTTTATACAAAATAAATTTGAAAACAACATGTTTGTGTTTGCTTCCAAAATTATGCCCCATTTTGCGTCGTCCAATTTGCTCTGGAAACACAAAATTGCACTTTTAATGGGAAAGTAAAACTTTTAGTGACAACTTCTAGAATAATGCAATCCCATTTTATGATCACAAAGAAAACATTGATGCTCTTTTTATAGATATACAATAAAATCAACTATTTTAGTATATCTTGTAGTGATAAAATCTTATATTATACAAGAAATCTGTTCTCTTATATTCATGTTAATTTGGTAAATGTCATCAAATGCAATCTTATAAAATAATTAATGGAAATAAATAACGTAAAAAACGCTTTCTGCTTTCATTCACCGCATTGAATCAATTAATAATATTTTAAGTTAGAAAAGAAAGAAAAAAAAAATAACAATTATAATAATAATTAAAAATGCTAACTCAACAAAATGTGGTTCAACAAAGTGTCAATTTCACTCGGAAAGCAAACGCCGTGGTTATTCTCAAATCAATCTAAATTCAATTATCTATCAATATCATTTTTTAACCATATTTTAACCGTATAAACCGTACACTGACAGTTTACATCATTGTATTCTTCTTCTTTATAAATAGTTTATTAAAATATGGACATATGCCTTTATATAATTCATATGAAAAAAAAACCACTGCTATTACTGTTTTGGGCATCTCAGTAGGTCATTCTAAAATCCTTTCAGTTACGTTTTTATTTTTCTTCTTTTATTTCTAGGTATTTTCTACACGTCTCCTTGCAGTACTAGGTCTCCAACATTCACCCCAGGCGCATTTCGTCTACTTTGTTTCCTCCTCTTGATGTACTCAGAATTTTACTTTGTACTCATGTGTAAATCCTACAAATAGTACTGTCAATTAAAATATATACATGTGCCTATTACATAATAATCATATAATAAAAAAAAAACATATTATTACAATTTTTATACATCTCAGTAGGTCATTCGTAAAAATAATTTCCTGTTAGCAAATTTATTTTCTTCTTTTATTTCTATTATTTTCACCACACTCCACACACGTACGACAACACAACATATACACCGCAAAAACATTTCAAATACTTGTTTCCTCCTCTTGATGTCCTCAGAAATTTACTTTGTGCATTATCCTAGAAATGTTACTGTCAATTTATCATACTTAGCTCTGCGTGCATATCGTTAAAATAAAAATAAATAAGTTAAAATGAGAGAAACATATTTTTTTGGTTATATTATATCTCCAGATACGTAGTAGACGTAAGACGGTCTTTTTCAAAACATTTGATACTAAACAAAATTAATCTTATTTAAACTATGGTAAGCAGAAACAGTAGAATATCATTTTTACTGGATACCAACACTAGAATAATAACAAGCATCCAAACTATGAGGTGAAAGGCGCCACACATCTTGCGCAAAGGAAAATATTGCTAAAGAAATTTCTCATAGACAAATCAAGATTTCAAAGTGTAAAATGAGTGAGAGATAAAAGTTCACCTATTTATATACTACACTATTGACTTCTACATTATTTAGCTCGTATAAAAGGTTTAATTTAACTTATTTCCATATTATACAACTTAAACTAAATAATAATAAAACAAGAGTTATATAAACTCGGTAAAAGAAACACGCGATATAACAATTGAAAACTTGTTTGGCGCAATCTAGATTTAAGTTTATTATCTTACACTTAATAAATAAATAAATTGTTACACAGATAGAGAAACTCTAGGTCTGAGTTAGGGTTTAATTAATATCCTTCCATTAAATTAAGCACGGGGTAATGTGACGGTTTTGTAAAAAATATTTTGAGCAATAGTTTCACGTGGCCAACAGAAGTAGCGTTTGGCATTATCCTAAGTGATTACAACGAACCAGAAGGCTCGGAATAGTTACCCTAATTTCATAACACCCCTGTGCTTGGGCAAAAAATTGTCATAATTGATTCAAAATTACCGTTCGCTTGATACTTAAAATGAAATTCTGTGTAATTGTACGTTTTATTAAATTCAGTCACATTACTGTTTACTCAAATGTCTAAACATTAAATGAGTTAATTTCAACTTATTTATGATAACAGTATCTACCCTCAAACTCTTTAGTAATTTCGTTTTGTAATATTTGGCAAAAGTGTTTATTAACTTATTAAATAACTTTTTTTTTATTACATCTACATCATGATCTATGAAATACCTCACTGGGCAATGCCCGTGCTGAGGTATTCATTTATAATACTTGTTTTCCCTTGTAGGTAGTATAAATTTAAATAATACTAAACATCTATTTTGGTGGGGTGACCATCTCAAGACACTTCTCTGGGCCCATCTCATGAAGCCAGTTTTTCGCGAATAGAGAAAAATTCTTTTTAATTTTTTCTGATTTATTTTCAGGGGATACAATTGTAAATTCTGGGAGCCAGATATATGTGACTTCTTTGACCAAATGCGGATTTCATTTTAGGTATAACATATTGACTCCTTTTTACTTCTTGTATTTTTTATGTTTCCACCATCTACATGTGCATGAACTAGTGGTGCCTTTGCATATAGTTGCCTGACATTCAGAACGCCTACTCGTTCAAACACCTCCACTGTTGACGTTCTGATCGGGACCCCGAGAAGTGCCTTAAGGACCCATTTTTGTGCTATTTCTAATTGATGAATAGCTTTTTGGTTTGCCCCACCCCACGTAATTATACCATATTCCGACAATGATTGGCACAATGAAAAGTATATGTTTTTTAGAGTTTTTTTGTCTAAAATATTACGGATTGTGTTAAAGATATAAATAATTTTCTTAATTTTTGCTAAAATACTTATTACATGATAAGTCCAGTCCAGTTAACAGTCAATTTCCACTCCTAAATACTTAGAAGTTTTCTTTCTTCTCCTAATTCGCACCTAATGGCTAATGGCGCATAGCCCACTGTATTATTACACATTCTAATTGCAGGGTGCCTTGATCATTTTATTACATTAAAGTAAGATGATTAGTATTATACACAACTTATCAGGATGAATATTCGTAATTGATACGTACTTTCAAAACGCGTACTGAATAATTTATGTACATAATTTTCATTCTTGCAATCAGAAATCTTGTAACACTGACTTATCTTCAAATAAAATCATTGCGCCAGCAAAAATGAAGTAATACTCATACAAAAAGGTGCAAAAGGGATGCAAACGTATAATTTAACGGTTAATAAGGATTATAACTTGAATGAAACTCTACACAAACCCTTGTCAAGTCCTTTTTTCTCAAAAAGACCAACATTAAGAGGAACAAAAACACTACGAAACCCAGGCCTAGTCCTGTTTTCAACTGTCATTTGTTACTTGGACGATAAATGTTTTGTTTCCCTAAAAACAAGTCATGAATTCGCAGAATCCTTTATCTTTTAGATTTGATCTTAACGCATTACGTTTTCTGAATAATGTTTCACCATTTAGAAGCTTACACATCTAAACCTTCATGAAATTGTAAATAAAGTGAATATCCGACACCTCAACATACAAAACCTACAAAAAAACTGTTTTAAACGATACATATAAAGTGAGCCTTAAGAGCTTCTCCCTGGAATTTAACACTAGAACGATGATTTTTTTCTCACATTTTAGATATCGACCAGATGCGTGTTTACATCGTCTTATTTTTTTATTCATTTACATATCTCCTTTAACAAATAAAATATTTTAAAAAAAAGAGGATGTAAACACGCATCTGGTCGATATATAAAATGTGTAAAAAAATATTGCTGTAATGTTAAATTCCAGGGAGAAAATCGAGGAATACGTTTGTATGGGAAGCGGCCGCGAGTCACGTGATGGAGAATGCTCTTAAGGTCGATCCACTCGTATCCATGACGTAATGTCCCGTTGCCTTATTTCACAGCCTTTAGTAACATCTGTGGTGAAATTTTCACTGACATCCAGATATCACCGTATCAGTACCTATTGAAATCAGTGCAAACGGTTCAATTAAAGGTCAGACAGCGTTTGATCACTTTCATGAAACACTGAAAAATATCGGCAGCTACGGATTTTTGTTTTCATCACGGATGCCGGAAGGACAAGGTGAATGCCGGAGTGTCACTGCATCGGGCATGTTTGAACACGCACCGCATCTTTCCCCTTTTGTTTGCACAGACTTCCAATCTCCAGATATTTTTTTACAAGGTCACTGTACGGTACGGTACGTCACGGATATGTTGTGTGGATCGACTTAAGTCTCGATAGTTCCAGAGAGTAAGTGTTTAAGTAGTATTATTATTAGGGATGATAATTTGTATGCAGACTGGTGCGTGGTTTCATGTCAGTCGATTGCCAAGCAGATATATTTTTTAAACAACTACGATAAACATTATTTATAGTTACTGTAAATATTTTCATGCTGTAACTCATGATAAGACTTGTATTTAACTTATTCTACGAATATGCATATAATTGAATATTAAATTCATGGCACGCGTTCTAAAAACAAACGTAGGTAGCCGAAGATAAACATTAAACAATTTGAGGTTTAGAGTTTTTTGTTATATTTTAGATTAACATCAAAATATGTGATGTATATTATTTTTTTTAAAACTTATATTGAAATCTGTGCAGGTTTTTGACATCACACATATCGAGAAACTATTTTGCTATGCTAAATAACAATATTAAGAAATTATGATTAATAAAACGATGCTATGTGTTACTATTTGATTTATTCTATAGAAATAGAATTTACCTACACTACCTGGTTTCGGGAGTAAAGTTCTCCCATCGACTGGTGAAAAGACTAAATTAAAATACAGATCTTGTACAGAAAAATAAAATCGCAATACTTAAGAATCTAGACACAAGGGTAACATAAATATTGAAACATAGAAGTAATACAAAAAATAGAAAAAAACATCTTGAAACACTGGTGATGGTAAAATACTAAGAAGGTATATAAAAAAAGTTTGATAATTAATTGCTTGCTAAGTGGTGGCAGTTGATGTACTGGGTTCTTGCGGGTTAAGGGTAGGGGTAGGGGGGTCTTGAGATAGTAACACATAACATCATTTATTTAATCATAATTCATTATGAAGTGTTACAAAGTGAATGCCAAATCAATCAACAACAATATTAAGATTTAAAAAAATATCTCTGGATTGGCACTGTAGTGTAAGTCCGTTTGTTTTACCTTCATGTAACAATTAATATACCCCTGCGCTAGGAAGTGCCCTATGCACTGGGCGCGAAAGTGAAGGAATAATAGTTGTAGTAACATGCCGAGTGGATAATTCTATTAATATTCGATCGAGAGGTAGGGTCCGAATTGCAGGAAACCCGCTTGACAGCGGGTGTGTAATACTGTGCGCCTCTTCGAATTAAGCTTAGACTATGATGTTCTCTGCGTAATCTATTACAATGATGTACCAAAAAAAATTAAAAAAAGGTCTATTGTATTAATTTTTATATGCAAATATATTTCCATATTTTTTTTATATATTATGTACAATTTTTCCATTTTCAAATTTTACGTTACGAAAATACTAAAAAAGCACTTAAATACATTTTCATTTATTTCATTTTACTTTAATTACCTCAACAGTCCAGAAAAACAAATTACAGACAGGAATTACATCACGAACACCAGGCTTGAGAAAAATTACAATTTCAATTTTTATTGATTTCTCCGAATGAATCCGGAATCGTGTCGTGAATCCAGCGTCTTAAGCATTACGCTACGGAGGCCGCCAATATCCGTAAATCAATTTATTTAAAAAATATATACCCTTTATTTACTTTCTTAGAGTGATAACCGCAATAAATAGTAAGTAGGTACTTTAAGCAATTCAGAAAGTTAAATTATTAAATTCTGGCAACATTCCATGATAATCTAATGCGTTCCCAACACTTGCCAGATTTTTTTTACAAATCGTGTGAAAATAAAGAATTCTCACTTTACATAAAAAAAGTTTTTTTCAAGCTTTACATCCAAATATTTTACTAAATATTTTTCAGTCCATGTATTTGATTTTTCAACCTAAATAGGAAAAACTGAATTTATAACTTGATTTCTTTCTCAATCCTACAGATTTCTAAAAAGAGTCATCCGTTTTCAAACTTTTCCGACTGTACTAAAAATTACGGTACAGACAAATTTCCCTAAACGATGCGAGACATGAAAAAGTTCAGAAAAGATAGAAAGTTCTAAAGAACTTTAAACTTGGATGTTTTTTTTTTACTTCTTTAAGGTTAAACAAAAAGAATTTTCCATATTAATTAAAAATAAAACATTGTAATAATAAAGTCTTGTCACTAAGAAGGAACAGATTGTTACTGTGGTAAAAATACGGATGAATTTACGTTATGTACGCGAACAAATGCTTTCATTGCCTCCTACCACTGTCTCGGCTTATGTATTATATATTGTCATTGTTTCCATCACCCAAACCAACCAGAGTCGGCCAAATTAACAGTAGTAGGGTATGTTAGTTTCTACCAAACCCTTCCGATCATTATTTATTAGTAATTACTACCACCCGTGTGGAGACGGGTTTCCCCCATCCCAGACATCCACCCGTGCATCCGCGGTCAGGGTCTCAATGAAGGGGGGATTAGAGAAAGAGGGGAGGGGACAGAACGCATGTGTGCATCTCACACTATCATCCTATCTGGCAGACACTATTTCATACGTCCCCTGCCGTACC
This sequence comes from Micrasema minimum, assembly GCA_022494985.1. NCBI lineage: Eukaryota > Metazoa > Arthropoda > Insecta > Trichoptera > Brachycentridae > Micrasema > Micrasema minimum. Next base: position 49,045 of record JAGVSP010000544.1, on the reverse strand, counting down.
TTATCACAATACCTATCCAAAGACCATCCTATCCTTACAAAAGACACAATAAGGAATATGAGATTTGATACATTCTACATTTAAAACTTTTTTTTAAAATAACTTTCGTTATTATTATTATGAATAATTTATAAAGCGCCGTTTTTATATAAATATTCCTCAAAGGCGCTTTAAATATTGAATTTAACGGCTCTGGAAATTTTTAAGTGAATGAAACTCACTTTGTGAATAGAAAATACATTAAACAAAAGATTTAGACAACAAATGGTGTTGAGTTTCTTTCGAAACATCACTTCACTCTCGCAGTTGTGCACTTCTGGCGGGAGAGTATTCCAAGCCATAGGGCCCGCAACTGCAAAAGCACGCTCCCCAAATTTAGTGCGCTGATTACGGATCGGTATTACAACCTTGCCTATGTGCATACCGGGCACTGCATCGGGAATATAAATTATATTTCTTTTCCTGAGAGCCAAAAAGCTTTATCTGTAAAAGTCTGGATTGTTCGTATTGTTATTTTCCTCTATTGTACAATGTACATGTGTGATGCATAATATACTGATAGCATACTTACTTACATAGGTACACAGGAAAACCGTTTTTTTTATTTAAATAAATACGTTATAGTAACGTTTATACCTTCTGATAACTTGGACTGGCGCTGAAGCGTAAGACTGATCATCATTCTTGTAACCAATTATTAAGATTCACGGCACTTGGTGTACCATTGGCTGCGGGTAAGGGAAAATAGTAGTAGTAGTAGTGTAGATATGTTAATATAAAAAAATACGTATTCGAGTATGTTAGATAGTGTTTTTATTAACAGTTAATTCTTTAATAAAGTCTTACTACTCATCAAAAAGGTATTAAAATATCATAAGAGCGCTATCTAATTTCACGACAAAATAGATTAGGGATTTTACTTTTCTTAAGCTTTATTACAGGGTAATACATATCCCTATAAAAGTTTATATTCTGCGATGAACAAAAATAATATCAGAACACTTTTAATGCCTCATGAAAAGAGGAAAACGCAGATAAAACCAAAATCCTCAAACATTAACCTAGTTTTCTACACCGTAAACAATATAGAAATAATTTTAATGTACTTTTCATAAAACTTTGTACAGTAACGTGCAGTAATGTTTTTTTATTAATCTAAAACACTGTAGAGAAAAATTATTTTCAGTAATCGATATGTATAAAAGTGTATTTTGTAAAAACACGTGTTATTTATACATGGTGTAACAAAACTCGGTGTACAAGAGGGAAACCAGTGAATCTACATCATCTTTGGAGTCAATATTAAAGGAAAAAATTTTTTTTTGATTAATTGGTTTTCGAGAAAATTGAGTACAAAGTTGATTTTTTTTTCATAATTTTTAAATAAATATGAGTTTGTGCAGCTTAACTGAATCTTAATGAAAGCTTTTATAAGAAGAAAAAAAAATATTTTTAATCAAACTCATATTTCGCATTTGACTCCAAATATGATGTAGATTCACCAGTTTTCGGGTTGTGTACTACGTAGATTTGTAACTCCATGTATAATTGGACAGATAGGTAGTGCAGACTGTAATCAGGGCTGCTTTTTGCGATTGGTACTGAATCACTGAACTCCCGGCGACGGTCTATGGTGTATTTATTAAAAGCCACATTCTTTCTGTATTTTTCCACAGAAATCACAATTTGCATTTTATTATATTTCGTATTTACTCCAATACGCAGCCGGAAAACTATATGAACCGGGTTGTGGTCTATTGGTAGATTCGCGAATCCCGGATTGGAATCTCTAGGTTCGAATCCCACTCCAGCACAACTTGTTTCCTGCTTTCTGGCACAGCTATTAACGACTATTTGAAAGCAGCACCGAAATTGAAACGTTTTAATAAATCATTGCTCAAATGTAACTTTAAAAAAAAAAATCCGCGTGGAACGTTCTTTATGTCACAAATCATCCACAAAATTTACATGAAACCCGACAAAAAAGCAATAATGCAATAAAAATATTTACTGATATTGATTATACGTATTTTGTAAATAAAAATTACATGAAAAAAAAAGTGAATTTTAAAATCAACATAAAACAATATAAGATTATCGTTATCAGCATTTTTGTGGTCATGACATTTACCACAGATTAAATTACAAGTACTAAATATCGTTATTCTTATTGACATTTCTTACTGGCCATATCATTTTACACAGTGAAATATTTTATATTATTTGCTAATAACACGAAGATTGAAATATTTAGAACCATATTATAAAATATTAAGTAAACAAAATACAATTTGACGTAAACCGCTATTTCAACATTTTTTTTTTTTTTTTAAAAACAGAAACATTTGAATTCATAAATATTTAAAAGAAAATAATTACCCTTAATACGTTAATTCAAAATGTTTGTAACTACTTTTTGTTTGTAATTAATATACCTACGGTTTCGAGACATAATCCGTCTCTTTGTCGGGATAAACAACAAACATATTGCAATAAATATCATTATACATACATTCACCATGGCAGATACACAAAATACAATATCAGCGAGCTGTTTCACAATATATGCTTTACCAATCAACCGCCAAGGGTTATCCAATGATTTAATATTTAAAGAATGATTAGTTTAAACGAGTAATAGTTGGAAAAGTGGGAAAGAAAAGGAGAAGAGAATAGTGTGACCATTACAATGAAATATCGAACAATCGATTGTAATGTGCTCGGCGGGGCTGATGGATGCGGGCCTGACGTGGAAGGAGGCGAGAGAGCTGGCTGGCGATAGGGTCTTCTGGAGGGATATAGTGATATCCACATACTCCACATAGGAACGAACGTGGTGAAAGAAGAAGAAGATTATATTGAAAAGCCTTATTTGATTAAAAAATGCTTTAAATATTAATAATATAAATTTTTATGTCATAATATTTAACAGTGTTAAATTTTCATAACACCGCTATGCGTTTTAAAAGCTTGCGTCGTTTTTATTTTGAGTTCGAGTAAAAAATACGAAATTGTAATTAAAAACGTATAAACTCCATGGCATGGAATTCGAGTTAGTTCCGTTTTACCTGAAATTCAGGTGTGAAGCTAGTTAAATTATAACTCTGAATAATAAATAAATACAAAAGTGGTGACTAGTTTTACTCCATTAACTTAATTTTCACTTTACAATGTTTCAGGCTCCCAAAGCGACTTAAAATTAATATGAATTGGGCTTAACTTAAAACGATATGGAGCAATTTTCATAAAGCTTGGTCCAAGGGGAGTCACTGTTTATAGAGGTCATATTTCATACTTTAATGTTTATTATGGCAACGGTTTTTTTACTTAGTTGTGACTATCAACATAAATTTCTAATTTAGAAGTCCTTAGAGTCTAACTAAAAGTTGCTTTTAAAGCATCAGTTTGCCTACATGTGTGTCAACACGTCAAGTATGATACTACATACTCGTAATTTCATAACTTATCATTAAAATCATGTCGCGACCATAAAAATTATTTTTAATTATATGCGGTAGGTGGAGAGCTGAAATTTCAGCTTTCCATGCGCTTTGTAGCTGCAAGACAAATAGAATTTCAGCACTTAATCTACGTATAAGTAACATAAATTCTCCATAGTTTAAATTCTTGTTAGATTTTGCATTCGTAAATGTATTGGGTCTGGAATTAATTAAGTTTTGTCAATGTACAGCGCCCTTGAGGTGATTTTTCATAAAAATGGAGCTTAACAAGTTATCCAATAATGAATAAATAAATAAACGTTAAGTAAAATCATACAAGAATGCATGTTTTTGTTTAAATTAACCTCTACATATTTAAATGAAAACATGCTTATTTTTTTGTTTGATCACTTGCATTAAATACTATCATTATTTTATTGCTATACTAAATACATTCAGTTTATTAGTTAACTTTGGTTTATAAAACTGGTATATAAGTAAATGGATTCTAATTATTTATTATGATTAAATAAAACGATGTTATGTGTTACTATTGGTTTATTCTATAGAAATAGAATTTACCTACACTACCTGGTTTCGAGAGTAAAGTTCTCCCATCGACTGGTGAAAAGACACTCTAATTCTATCGTGAATAAGGTATTTACAAAAGGATATGTTATTTTATCGTTTAAGTACCGAAAATATGGACTGACGGTTATAAAACAAATTCCATAGCAGTTTATACGAGAGACACAAAATATAACAATCATTTACATATTTTTTACGGCCAAAGCCATAAATGTCAATAAATTATCCTTGACATATACATAAATACAATTTATTTTTTAGTTTGTTCACTTACAATAAATACTAACTTTTCATTACTTTACCAAACGTATTCAGTTTCAAAAATGCATTGAGTGCAAACTTTCGAATCAGGTTAAACTTTTAGATTTAATTGTTGGAAGCTTTTTCACTTAAAACTGTCTTAAAAGAAAAGCCATAATTAAGCTAAATAATGTTCTCCTAACCTCCTATATCCGTCGATTACCAAAGTTTTTATTAAGTTCCCAGAATGAAATGGGTGCTTGTTTTCAATAAATTATCTTGTTCTTGGAATCTAAACAGCTGAAATCGAATTTATAATTAAATTTATACTCCAATTACTTCAATTTATTTCAAGGATCGCGATCAATGTCATAACTTGACTGTTATTGATACTGTCAAAATAATAATTGAAATTTAGTGTTTAGCATTTACCAAAACTGTGAAAAAAAAATACCAAACCAACGATCTAAGATCTAAGTTTCGCATATTTATAATATAAATAAAAGCTTAAACAAATCACATTCTAAATCACAAAGGTACAAATGAAGGTTGGAACTTCTTCACTTCAACTCTTTAAGATAATCTACAAAAGTTTGTTAATACGGGCTTTGCCCAGCGAGGTATTTCATTAAGAAAAAATAAATAAATTGTAATCTGTGAAATAAATAAATAAATATGTTTGTATAGCTTTTGCAAAAGCATTGTTCAAGCTAAACGTATAAATATTCAATAAGAGTTTCATCTAAAACTTCAACATATTCTAAAGTTACAACTGAAAACATATCAATTCCGTAAGTGGCTTCATACAATCACAGTATTATAAAGAAAAACATCTCGAGAAGTTTGTTTTATTTGGAGGGTAAAGAAACAATGGCAGACATTTAAAAACTGTTAAAAAGTTACAAACGACCCAGGTAATCACAAAAAAGGAGTTTGTATTTTTGTTACTATCAGAAATAGGTTGCCTGGATTGTGTTGAGTCGAACACAGCATCCTTGGACATTGGGAACTGGAAGGAAGTAGCCGGAGACAGACGCAAGTGGAGATGTATCTTAGAGGCGGCTGGGACCCTAAATGGGTTGTAGCGCCGGAGGTGTATATAATGTATGTAAAGTTATTAAGTCTTCTTCTTTCGCTCCGTTCACCTCTTGCGCTCCTATGCGGAGTATGTGGACATCACTTTACGGCGAAGCTTTGCCGAGTTCATCGAGAGATAAAGTTTTTTTTTCAAATAATTTTTCTTTTTTTTTTTTTTTTTTTCGAATTCACTTCAGTGGAAAAGGCTGTCTTTGCTTTTTTACCCCTAATATTCACATTGTACTCTCACTAAAAGAAATTCCCTCCCTGGTACGTGAACCGTGATTCTACGGTTAGGTTCCAGACATATCGATGTACTCCAGTTGTTATGTCTATTGATAGCAATGTCGATAGAAGGATGCATCACAGACGCGTCGATATACTCAAGGTCTAGGTTATGTTTATCGATATCAATGGCAATACTGTCGTCCTAAGCATATCCACCGCACTTACATAACAGAAAATTAATAAAAAAAACAAACTAAACTTTCGGAGATAAATCAAATATCGTTTTATCGTATTGCATTTCAATATTCAAAAGTGCTATGTACGAGTATATATTCAACACTTCAAAAATGCTTAATGTTTTAAAAAATACTTTAAATGCTTCGAACACGAATTTCAGAGAAGTGGCATTATATACTTGAAAAATACTACTGTTTCAAGGTGTCTAGTAAACCCACTACGTCATCAATAGGCATCTACGTCATCACTAGACATCTACGTCACACATTTCGTGTATTGGCCTAAGTGCTGGAGTCTTTAGATGGTGGAATTTGATAATAAGTGGTGTTATGAAATTAACCCTAAAAAGTGTATATTTATAGAAAATTTGTAAGGAAACGCCCCTTCCAGTGAATTATTGTTCGAAGTTTAGAGTGTTTTAAAATTATTTTACTGGTCAAGTGCATAAAATTTACGTTTGTATAAATATCCAAATAATCGTTAAAAAAAATAAATCACTAATTTCTATTTTTTCACAAAAGTGTCGACTGCGGTTCTTATGCTCAGGACGACGGCAAAAATCTCAGACGATATACCCCGAATACTGAAGCAAGTTTTCACAAGGGATTATGTAATCGAATTGAATAATCAAGCATTTCTTCAAATTTGTTGTTTGGCCGTCGTACACGTGTTTTAAAACAAATAGATTTGACTGAGAGAAATAATTTTTACACATAGGAAAGAAATATAGAATGATGAAGACTATTTAATTACTGTTTGAGTATTCCAATAAAAAACAGCGTAATGCTTTGTCTGATTTTTAGAGTCGTTCTTTGACATTTTCATTACATTATACGACTTTATTTCTCAGAGCTTTTGTTGATTAAAAAGCTCCTTGTGAGACGGAATCTACTACTCACAGTTTTACATGAACAAATATCCATGCTTCTTGTAAGCTTTAATAATATATATGGTTGGTTACACCTTTTACAAGTATTATGAACATTTCAAGTCAAAACCACAATACCTAACAACGATCTTGGATGTGGGAGTAAATAATACTGTTTTTCGCTCATAAAAATTTTAAGGATTTGGTTTTAGCTACCTGAACCCTAAACATTTCAATAAACGTAAAGTTCCTACTTCTAAAAAACACAAAAATGACTAAGAGTTGCCACTTCTGCTTCTTGCTACTCCAAAATGACCTACTGTGGGATCATTTAAAATGTATTACTGTAAATGTTACTTTGGGCGTTAAAAGTCGCATAATTAACCATAAATTTCATAGGATACTGATTTAGAGTAAAAATAAAAACAATACCCCCCCCCTGTTTTAAATTAATATCTTAGGGTTATTTGAATGATTATCTCTATTTTATTTATTTGTCTATTTTTTTCTTTTCGCGTAAGAAATTCTTGTAAAAGCACATTAGCATTAAATTGTGTGATTATATCGTTCGCAAATGTTGTGTGTACGAAAATCGTTAATTCGGATCACCGATAGCGGTTCTTACTCTGAACCTTAAAAAATATAACAGCTAATAACTTCAGAACGTCCAATTTTTTGTAAGCTTAGGTCCTGAAATTTAGACAAACTAATCTACATAAAAAAATATTTCGATAACAAGATCATCGCTTAATTAAATTTTTTTTATCTATTGTTTGCAAAGCAGTGTTTTTCGGAACTTATACAAGATCTGGCGGGCGGAAACGGGTATACTTACCGGACCTTGTTTGAACGCATGGCACGTGCCATATCACGCGCCTTATTATATTTTGACTGTTGGCCTTGCCCAGAATAAACAGACTATTAGAAATCTACCTCACACTGTTCAAAGACGTGTGTGATGTGCTGGAGTCTTTCAGTCAGCCAACTTATACCGATTTTTATCAACAAGCTTAACCGCGATTTTAAGATTGTTAGTGTGATAAAAAATACGGATGAAATTACGATTATGTACGCGAACAAATGCTTTCATTGTACCCTACCACTGTCTCGGGCTTATGTATTGTAATTGTCATTGTTTCATCACCCAAACCAACCAGAGTCTGGCCAAAATAACTGTGGTTGGGATGTTAGTTTCTACCCGATCTTTTATTTATTAGTAATTACAACCACCCGTGTGGAGACGGTATCCCGCCTCGCTGGCCCCCCTATCCCAGACATCCACCCGTTGCATCCGCGTGTTCAACGGTTCTCAATGGAGGGGGGATCTAGGGAAAAAGGGGAGGGGATCAGAACGCATGTGTGCATTGTCACCACTATCATCTATCTGGGCGACACTATTTCATTACGTCACCTGCAGTACCTTATCACAGATATCACTATCCAACCGACCATCCCAATCCTTACAACTATATCATTTGAGTTGAGGGATGGGATGATAATTTGAGACCTGTAGCAAATGATCACACAAACTTGCACGGACGGATTACCCCCGAGGCTACCAGAGTTCCCAATGCGGATAGTAAGTCTAAGATCTATTAGTTTTCATAGAAACATAATCAATATTTCAAAAAAAAATTATTTTAATATAATGCTTTAGTCCATGTTCCTTAAAGCACACATATTGTCCTAGCCTTTTTTAATGGGACTTTGTCTCATTGTTGATGCGTGCCGATTGTTACTGGGGGGCTACTCTTGGTCGCACTTAATATATATTGCATTTTTTATATTATTATAACCCATTTTAAAAATTTAATGTTCTTCAACGAACGTGGATTTCCATTTAAACTCTTAAAACGTGCTTCGGCTAAAAAAAGTTAGCAATTTAAGTAACCATCACGCATTTCCCCGTAGGGGTAGGCAGAGAGGATAGAACGCCATACCACTCTGTCCTGACAGACTTCCTTTGCTTCCTCTACATTCATACATCTTCTCATGCACATACGCCGATTATTCGACTTTTCACATGTCCACTTTCAAGTACTTGACGTACTTGGTCATGCCCATGTCTTTCTCGGCCTTCCGCGGCTTCTACATCCAGGCACACTTGCATTTAAACTTCTTTTAGCCGTTCTTTCATCACTCATTCGCTCCACATGACCAAACCATCGTAAAAGCCCTTTCTTAATTTTGTCGATAATGCTTATCTCAGCCTTGCACTCTGCTCTAATTTCGACATTTGTACACCTATCATACATAGTCTTACCACACATTCGCCTGAGAGATCGCATTTCAACAGCATTCAGTCTACTTTCATCCTTCTTTTTCCAACACCACGCTTCACTACCATACATAAGGGTTGGTACCAGAACTCCGTTGTGTACTGCCAATTTTGCTTTCTTTCGATTATAAAGGCCATTTTTGGCAGGTTATATGAATAAGCGGTTACGAATTACGGTTATAATTTTTCCTCCCGCATATGAGCAAATATAGAGTAGTGTAGCATACTATTTCTTTGCATTCTTTGCTTGAGTTCAGAAAGACCTTGAAGTCATTAAAAAAAAATGAAAGCTGTCTGGAGATCGGATGTTTACCCGGTTAAAACAAAATGCCGCCTTTATAACGCCTGTATCACACCTGTTCTCCTCTATGGTTGCAAATCATGGCACCCAACCAGGGCCCAAAATAGTAGACTTCTGAGTATTGAGAATATGTGTCATAGAAGAATGTGAGGAGTGCGGTGGTTTGACTTTGTAAGGAACACAGAAGTGTGGTAACGGACGTAGCAACCGTTGGTATCTACTTTCGGCTGGCTAGGCCATATACAACGTATGCCTCCCGAGAGCCTTAACCATGCTTGCCTATTTTACAATCCATCGGCAGTTTGCGTCAGAGCTGTGGCACGTGGACCTGACTCTTGAGGATGCGCGGAAACTGGCAGCCGATCGCTTGACTTGGAGGCAGTTTGTGGAATCCATATGCTTAACATAGGGAGCGGATTTGGTATGATGATGATTTTTTTCGAAGAAAGTCTTAGCGATCGCTGAGTTGATAATAACTTATTTTTTTTATTTTAATTAAAACATGTACGTGATTAAATTAAATAAAAAAATACTCGTTCCAGCTTAAGTGAGATCTTAAAACTGAGTTTATTATTACTGCTATTAAAATTTTTATCTATAAGATATAACCGATATAAATCGATCGATAAATTTCTGCTGAATACAGAATACGTTAGCCGGTTAGTAGGAGACGCCAAGAAATGAGGAAAGTAGGTTAAATACTATGGAAATAAGGAGATTAAGAAGTTAGTAAGGAAGACGTTATTTAATCGAGTGAGGAATGAAGTTGTTTAAAAGAATCTCAAGAAAGGAATTTAATCCATCCTGAAAATTTTTAAGCGACGCTATTTAAATAAGATTTTTAAATCAATTCAGTGGTTTTAAAATGTCTTAATTAAAAACCTGGTGTGAATTAGCAGCTTTAATTTCATGTTTACATAATATTATAAATATTTTGTATGAATTCGTGTAAAAGTTTAAATTCGCTTCAAATTTTAAAATTCACATACATACCACACACCCTCACACGTCCATACACACCCTCACATCCCTACACATACAAAAGACACTTCATTGGTTTAATTTTTTTTACAGTTATTTGTTTATGTAAAAGACACACTAAATATGTGTATTTTTGCGCAATCGTAAGCCTTTATCGTTTGTTTGCTTACAGGAAATTGTATACATAGCTATTAATGTAATTTGTTTTTTACGTTTTTAAAAACATACAATATACCAATATCTACTTCATCGTTTACATTTTTAAAAAAACATTAACTGTCAGGACAGGCAAACGTAACGTGGCGTCGGCCATTTAATATTCCATACAGTTCTTTTTATAGGGGACAGTTTGCAAACTTAAAAATTATACGAAATGCTTCACATTATCAGCTTTGGATTTTAAATAGATCAACAACCCTTTCCCCACTCCCATGCATCAGCCAATCAGGTACATTTCATTAAAATAAATTTAAATTTTTGGAAGTCTTTATGTTTGTTGGTAATATATATGAAAAATTTTAGGGGATAAAAATGTATGGTCCCTTTGTGCCATCGTCAATCTAGTGAGAGGTCGAATATAATTAATACCTCCAGCAGTTCTAGTATCAACGACTGTTTGTTGTGACCTTAGTTTCTCATCTGACTTCCAAAAGTGCACTATGCTTCTTTTACGCACAGCTGCCGCATATCCAGAACTTTGTAATTACTAAACAGTTCATTAGTAGGATATCTTAAGGGCAGTTTATTTATTACTTTTATTATGATTTTTTTGTACTTTACAGATGGGGTCTAGTGAAGTGGAAGCTCCGCTATATAGTATTATTTATATTAATGCAATTATTTAGTGAGATTTTGCAGCACGGGTTACATCACCGCAAGGCGAGGGTTAAGTTCGTTTTCTCTCCATACTGTGCCATGTTGATTGACGCATGGCGAGAGAACCCCATTAACTCCCTCATTTCGTTTTTATTTCATATAAATTTCTTCTCGTAGCATGGTCTGAAACATTTTGTAAGGTAAATTTATTTTACAATATTAATTAAATAGCAAAAGCAATTTTTATGAGCAGGTTTTCTGTCAAAGAAGAACAAATGGTCGATATTTTTAAATTTAGGCTTTATTCTTTATTACATTTATATGTATGAATGAAACGGTTTTATGTCTACGCAATCAAAGGAGGCCTACTAAAATAATAGGTAGATTTCCATTCCTTCATCCAATTCCTAAGGGACTAATAGTTGAACTAAGGAAACCGTTAGTAGTTTTTTTACTCTTCCCCTTGAGATTTTCCAAATAAACCTAATTTATATAACCTTTTGATTTGCACCACGAGTTGGTCTGAACTTTTTACTGAATTTACAAAATATATAAACTTTTATGAAATAGACGTGGCAGGATTTAAACTGGTAATCTCGAATGAATTATGGACGTTTTCTAGGGTAATCTGTTTTTAATTGCGCAAAAATAAGCACGTTAGGTTTAATTTCACCGCATTTTATATTTTATACCATAAAAAATGTATTTAATGCCATTCTAATAGAATTCTGCTGTATGCCTATCAAATCGAGAGACTCTTTCTTTTAAAAAATTACATAATAATAATATCATGTTCCCATGCTATAAATTACTACTACTACTACTACTTTCTCTTATCCGCACCCAATGGTGCATAGGGCACTGCACCGATACACCAAGTGCAGTGATTCTTTATCATTTGATTACATGACGGTAAAATAATCAGTCATACGCTTTAGTACCAGTTCAAGGTCTCACGCGTGAAATATTAATATAAAAACCACAAGTAATTAATTACTTAAATTAATGTTGATTAATTACTTAAAAATTTTATCAGAGGCAAAAACTACTTTATGTATTTAATTATTACTGCATTCGAGGCTGTTTTAATGTATTTATTTATATTTTAATGTTATCCATACAGCGCCATGTTTGGTACAATTAACAAAGAATTTTCAATTTGAGGTAACATATACAACATAACACCAATTACGTGGACAACACAATGTACAAGACTAATTTCTGAAGACGTGAAGTGAGCAAACAGTGGTTATGTTATGTCACGTGTATGAGTTGTTGTTGTGTGTGTGTGGAGTGTGGTGTATGTGTTGGGAGATCTGAATATTTAAACGCAGGAGACGATAAGTAAAGAGAAAGAGGATACCGCCGTCCCGGCAGACCGTCGATTACCATCCTACGGATGTATTCGGCGGAGCTGATGGATGCGGGCCTGACGTGGGAGGAGGCGAGAGAGCTAGCTGACGCTGTATAAATCATATTACCCGCTACGTCATGCACGGTAGCCAAGTGTGCTACCATTACGCTACTAGGCGGACACATTTTTTGTATCGGGCGGACATCATTTTAGGCGGAATCTGACACATTCCGTCAAATTGAAAAGGCTTTCATTTACTTATTTAATCTGGACGTATATTTTTAACAAACCTCAATGATAATACTGTTATTGGCCGTTTATTTTAACGCCACGAATATTATGTTCATACACCCAGTTGTATAAAATGGCACCCACTGTTTTACTCTTAGGTGCTCTGAAAAAAAATACATATAAAGAAGAGATTTCTGGTTACAAGTAACAATAGGATAAGTTTAACATAAATTACGTAAATTTTAAACAGTGTATCACAAACTTATTATTTGAATTCCTTTTTTTTTTGATTAGTAGGTAAAAAGTACCTTCTATTAAACTGTAATAAAAATTATTGAAAACATCGTTATGGTTGTATGTTTACTTTGCAATCTTTGAATTAATAAAAAAATTGCTTTAAGGGCTAAAAAGGAGACGTGTAAACTGTTAAACCGTGACTAAACCGTTTTAAATATATAATGAGACGTTTTCATTTAAAAGTTAACGGTACAACCTTACACTGAGATTTCTTCTGGCAGTCTCTATATCTATAGTTAGTATCTGTGTCGTTTTAGATAGACTATAGAGTATCGATTAACTTAAACCCTCTGTATCTCCCTTATCCTTTAAGACTTTAAGCCGTATCTTGCTCAAGGCACCGTTTCCAACAAATAAGTGCATTTAAGATATACACCGTGCAACAAAACTCGATGTATAATACAATGTACAAGCGGTGTATCTACATCATATTTGGTGTCGATTTTGTAATTTTTTTATTTGACCCATAGATTTCGAGAAAGTTGATTTTATTTATTTATTTATTACATTTCACACATTTGGCAACTCAATCAGTAGAGACCCATGCCAATGATCTGGCCCCGACTCACTAGATAGTCCGTGTCGAGTCAGGGCATTGTAGTATTATACATTACACGTTGTAGTACTAAACATAATTGAATATTTACATAATTTGTACAATAGAACCAAGTTTGGATTTCACAAATTTATAATTTACAAAAAACAATATTTTTGCATACCAAATTTTAATAATTACATAGCTATATTTTTGCAGGCATTTTCAATATATACACGACCCATTAGACTTATCCAACTAACGACACGGACCCTGTATTTGGAGAAGTCGGTTAATAATTAAGAAGAATTATCAAATATAATTTATTTAATCAAATTTATACTATTCATGAAAAAAACAAAATAAAAAAAAGATTTTAATAAGAATTCGCGCAATTTTACTGAATCTGCGGTACTTATGAAATCTTTTATGAGAAAAAATAAATTTTTTCATCTAGATTAAAGTCATATTACACATTCGACTTAAAATATTGATTAATTTATTTAACCATCCCAACAAGCCAGGAGGCCCAATTACAGAGGGAAAAAGTTACAATCGCCCAGGCTTGAGAAAAATCACTTTTAATTTTTGTGTTCTCACCGGGAATCGAACTCGCAACCTCCGTATCGCGAGTCCAGCGTTTTAGCCATTACGCGAAGCCGCCATGATGTAGATTTACCAGTTTTCGGGTTGCACTACGAGTTTTGTTACACCATGTATAACTGTATATCCAACCCCTACACCGAGATCGTTTGTTCCTCTACAAATTTCTGCAAAACGCAAACACCTGCTACTTTGTTAGCTTCGTACTCAAACATTTGGAACTTTCTCAAACTAAAGCGATTTTTGTACAGTTTAATTAGAAACAAGCGTGTAATTTCATTGAAGTTCTTTGTAGTTAGGTTATTTTTTTTTTATTGTTAAATCGCACTTTTACAATTGGGTTCTTTCCGATTTTTTATTTTTGATTTAAAAAAATTGATTGAAAATTTTCAACATCAAGGGAATTTTTTTTAAATTTTTACGATGTCATATGAATTTTCTAGCGCGGTTTGAAATAGCACTTTTTTAAATCGCTCGCAAAATCCTTCATTTGGCGCGCATGCGGTGTGACGTCACAGCAATATAGGCGCTCACTACGGAATGAATTTCACGCCTTTCACGGTGGACGGGAATGACGTCATTAGCCAATAACGGGCGTTAAAAATCATTCGTATTTTCGTGTTTTTAAAACATAAATTTATAAAAGAAAACAAAATTTTTGATCATTGTGTTTTATATCGTTGGAACTGTAAAAAACAGTTTTTCAAGGATATTCATGCTATCGGGAATAACTCTATTATAACTACCCAACATCGGCCGATGCGTCCGAGTAGAAGGGAGACAGCAGCAGCACACAGAAGAAAAAAAAAAAAAAATATATAATTTATGGAAAAAATTGTAATTTTCAATAACCTCCTGCTTTGTATTATATACAAAATAATGATAATTTTGTAATAATAATTCAATTCAATTCATAAAAGTTATGCTATAAGCGTTTCATCAATGTTTTCTTATGACATCGACCGACGGTAAACCGACTTTAAAGACAACCAAAAGTGTTTTTATTTATTTAATTAAGTGAAAAGTTTTTGTGTTTGAAATGTAAAGACAAAAAGATTGATTGATTAAGTGATACGTTGGTACTTAAAACGATAAGAAAAAAAAAAATCGACGAAAGAAAACATGGATGTCAAAATTTACCTGCTTCCTTTTAAATTACCCAAAATTAATGCATAAAACTATCCAATACTCTTATCTACACAAAAAAAATATCACCGTAAATGCTTCATTCTAATAAAAAAATAAATTCAATTCACCGCTTAAAGTATCTTTGTATTAACATACCTACAATGCCTAATATATTAAAATTGACTATCGTCATAAATCATCAATAACGCTTTATTCCATCAAACTATACTTTCGGTTGATATTAGGTGAAAAGTAACATTTTCAGTGTAATTTTAGGGGTATCTTGCACGTGGGCAGTTTTGGCCGGGTATCCACTTCTACTTCTACTATCCATCACTTTCTGTCAATCTTCTACGTCCATTCTCTTCTTTGTTCATTATTCTATAACCACGACAGATCACTAATCAAAAACGAAACAGAAAAAATGTTTAAAATTTCCTTATTCCAGAAAATAAAATCGATAACTCATTTGCTATTCATCTGATAATCGTATTAACTCCACGGATTTTATAATAACTTCAATCCAAGGTATCATACATGAAATATTAATATGAAAATCACATCTAAATTAATATTTCACGTTGACCCCCTACGGGAATCGAATTCGCGACCTCATGCACGGTAGCCAAATGCGCTACCACTGTGCTACGAGGTGGACAGCAAAAAATATATAAAATAAGAATAAAAAAATAAAAAATTGAATACCTACAGCCATAAACTTCTCGACGATTTACGTATTTCCTTTCTTTTAAAAAATCTATTTATGTCATGTCATGGCATTCTATCTACCCTTTGCATATTCTTTGCAACATTTGTTACCTTTCATATTCTGAAAATTTGACAAATATTTTGATCTATGCAAAGTACAATATAATATGTAATAGGGTGCTTGTGATTCAATTAGTACAAGACTTAGGCATTATCACCCGCAGAGAAAGTCATTTTCTAAATGGGTCACCTTATAGATTTATGGTCACTCCTTTTATACAAGAGTCGGTTGTTACTTGAAGTTTTTGATATTCATATTTTTAAAGTACGAAAATGACCGCTTGGCTAAGACGCGGGACTCTCATGACGCGGAGGTTCCAAGTTCAATTTCTGCTAAGATCTGGAAGTTTGTGGATTTTTCGTCTGTTATGGTACCTCCTGACAGTTAAAATAAAAGTAAAATAGTTGAGAAAAGTCATCTGGATACAAAAAAGAAAAAACCATCATGGTAAATTTGTAAATTTGAAATAAAGTACACCTTGTTTTAAACTACTTATATTTTCAAAAAACTCCCAACTGGTTGCGGAGTTGCCACACCTTCTTCAAGACTTTACACAAATGAGAAATTGAAATTAAGGAATGAATCGCCAACTGTCAAGGGGTTTACAAGGTAGGGTGAAAATAGGGTGAAGTGAGGGGAGAAAACTATTATTTGAAAATATATGTAGTTAACAAAGATTTCATATTAATATTTCATGTGTGATACCTTGGACTAGTACTAAAGCGTAAGACCGATCATCCTACCTTCGTGTAATAAAATGAGCATGATTCACTGCGCTTGGTGTACCAATGCAGTGCCCTATGCACCATTGGTTGTGGATAAGGGAGAGTAGTTATAGTAGTTACAAAGTGTATTTTATTTCATAATTATGGAGAACTTACAAAGCTAAGTGCTACAAGCATTTAATTAATTAAATTATTTTGTCCGCGTGAGCTACAGATCTAAAAAAATAAGCACCTAAATAAAAAAAAGCTTTCTGCGATTAAAATAAAGAGAAAACCGATGTTTTGCGCTATAAAATACCTCTTACAAGCATATTGCTATTGCAAAACATTCATTTCCTTTTGTTAATGTCCATCTTTGCCATTAAGTCTCCTAAACGCGCCATCAAAACAAAGAACCGCTTATCTTTATCACGACCAGGACTAAGGAAAGTAATAATTCCGGAGGATTTTATTGGTTCAGTTTTGAAAACATCCCAACAGGCAGGTGTTCTCAACCTGTGGCCCAAGGGCTTTGACAGGTGGAAGTGACGTGACGTCAGGACCTTGCTTAGACTTAACCCTTATCTGGTAAGGGCTGCGTGCGGGTAACTTTGCATATTTTTAGTAAATTTACCTTTGTAATGACATGAATATAAAATTCTCTTCAATATGTTTTTTTTATTTAATAGAACAAACTCTATCCTTCAAATGAGTACTAATGATCAAGATTCACTGCACATAGTGTACGAATGCAGTGCCCTACGCATCATTAAGGGAAAATAGTAGTAGTAGTAGTAGTACGAGTACCTACTTACTGCTTTCTATAGCCTCCTTGATTATTATATTCCACCTTCTCTGATCTTAAGTTTTTCTTCTCAATCTTCTTGTTTTTTTTTCATATTTACATTTCTAGTGTAACCTGATTTTTTTTTATTGATTTCCCTAAAATTAAACCATATTGAATCATTGTTATGAGTTGGTACTACTAACTTCTAGCGAACCCGAAAACTTCATATATATCGGATGTTTTACTGCTAATTTTGAAATCCAGACCATCGATCATTTTTATACCTATTAGCAAAGCAAGTAATAAATGGCTTCATAGTTTTTTTTTGTTAACTACTACTTTTTTTTTTAATTAAAAAGAAACATTCGAGCTCTTATCTCTGCTTTCAAAAAGTCTGAAATCACTGAGCCAGAAAGCAGGAAACAAGTTGTGTTGGAGTGGGATTCGAGCCTAGAGATTCTAATCCGGAATTCCCGAATTAACCAATAGACCACAACCCGGTCCTTCAGATGCTTAAGAATTGCTGTTATTTTCACTGAAAGTCTTTGTTAAAAATTGTTCTCCTAAAAAATTTTTTTTTTTTAATAAGCTTCCACTGCATTTGGTTTCTAAAAAAAAGGTTCAGTACACCTGGTACAAAGTAATTAATGATCCCACGCGATAGGGCCTAGTCGGAAATCGGAGAATGTGTTGTATCACCGATGGACTATCCATCACTGTCAGATCCTGCTTACAGCACCCTCCACATATTCCTACATCCACGGGCCAGATAAGGAGATACTTATTTTGTTGTTGCTTGACCCGAAACACGGAAAAAATATCGATTTCGTCTGGATTCATTCAGAGAAAAACGCAGTTCGTTTTAGCTCCCCCTATCCTTTAATTGAATACATTTCTACTGACGTTTTAAAGATGGATTAATTTGTAAAATCGGTAGAAAAAAAAATAATTAGTAAGAATAACGTGATTTTTCATTAGTGCTACTTAAAGCTTGTCCACACGTGGTGTTGTGGCTACGTTTCAGCGCTGGTGTTTTTTGCGTAAAATGTTTTTTTTTTTTTTTTTACATAGATATACATTAAAAACACATATATGTACAATTAAAAAAATATATATATAAAAACAAAAATCCCACCAAGGCATAGCCTGTTTGTGGGTATACTGTGAAAGTCATACTGTGTGCACGTGGCAAAAGAGAAAGATAAAGTCATGTAGAAATAAAAAATAACAGATAATGTAAACAAGATAGTTAAAAAAAGAATGAATACAAGATATTGGTATCTTTATACCGGAAGAAGAAGAGGGGAAATAATTGTAATATATAAATAAAAAATGACGTAGATTATATTATTGTTATGGTCTTTATAGTAAGAATGATTCTACCTTTCCACCATGTATCCAACTTTGTGTTAATTTTTTAAAAGATGAAAAATTTGGAAAATTTGACAATTCCATTTTATTGTCAGTTAAAAAAGAATTAATTTCATATTACAATTTGACATCTCAACAGAGACGAGAAGTTTGGAGGGGAATATGGATATCTAGGCGTCTACAGGGCTTATGACTTGTCACCTGGGTTAAGTGGCCACTTGATGTATTACAACATTCCCCATTTCACCTAGTATTTGATATCCATATCTGCCAATATACAGTCAAATGGCGCGACGCTTCACATGTGAACACTCTTTGTCATCCATTGAGAAAATCGCTAAGCATTTTAGCAGAAACCTTTATGATTGCAAGTGAGATCCTTACCGAATTATATCACCTACCCGGAAACGCCTGAAGATGTTATGCTTATAACTTTTGTTTGTTTCATATTATGTTATCCCATTTAGCTTTTATGAAAAATCATCAAGATACACTGCACGCGCATGGTCTTCCAATGCACCATTAGGTGCGGATAAGGAAAAGTAGTAGTAATAGTACATTTAGCGAAAAAGTCACTTATGATGACAATGTATCACCATCCCATTTTTTCTACTATTTTAGAATTTAATTTTTTATTAAAATCTAACATGCAAATCTCTCCAAGGTTAGTATCGATAAATCTTTTTACCCTTAAAGTTTGTCGTTAACGACCTGAACAGCATAACACCCCTCCATAATAAAGTGCACTCCGCTCGCAAACAACATAAAAATACGTACCAACCTACCGGTACCTATGTGCCCACAACTGGGGGAGGTCCGGGATATAAATTTCACTTTACCGGAAGCGGAACAGCCGTGCTACCACCAATTTGGTCGTTTGAAATTGGAATCCGAATCTAAAATTCATATATTTCAGACTGGAAATGATCAAATTTCAGGCAGAAATTTTGACCGCAGAAATCAAATTTTTTGTTTATTTTTCGGTGATTCGATAAAGATACATAATACATAAAACTACAAAAAATAACATGTTAATATACTTTTTCTTGGTGTATCTTCAATTATGGAATCACACAGCATGCTTATTATATATTTATACAGTTGATATACTTCAAAACTAAAAAATGAATGTTCACAATACTTATAAAAATTCAAGAAAACTTTGCACTAAAAGAGAAAGAACTATCGAAAAAGTATAGAATACTTGTTCGAAGGAAAGAATGACATTTACAAATTTAATGTTTTGATTTTAAAAATATAAATAAAAGCAGTACATTACGGTTTATTGAATTATTTCTGTTCACAAGCGAATTGGTCGTATTTGTAAGATCAGTTTGTGCTTATAAAATTACAGTAAATTTTTTATATTGCACTTTAAGATTACGAAATATCTATAAAGCTGAATTATTGATGTCGTTCGATGTTTTTATTTTATAGTCAATAGCTTCGAGTTGCTTATGTTTAAAGCTAAGACCAAGTGGCATACTTTATCTTAGAGTTAAAGCAAAGATTTTGTAAAAGTTGTTGGCTTTTCGTGTAGTTATAACTCAATTTATTTAAAGGTAATTTAAAGTTGAGGCTTTTTTCAATTTGTTATTTATACGATATTTCAAAATGTTGCCTTATAATATTTGCAGTCTAATAAAACTGATTGCTAAATTTATAAATTTATAATGTGTGATTTTTTCGCTTTTTGAGCGATATTCTTTTACCTACAGTTGACCTGAATAAATTATAATAACTATTATTTCTCGCGCTCTTAGATTGTTTAACTATTTCATAAATTTCAGTTCCATTTCAAATTATTTCTAAGGCTCTTGCTTCTATGGATAACTACTTAAATATTATATTCATATAATCTACAGTATTTGTTCTCCAAGATAAGGCGATGTAGTGCGGTACAACAACTCTGAAAATCGTTATCGGAATCTTTTCAGAATATTTGAAAAGAGTATAAAAATCGCTGTAATTATGCCTTCAATGTTCATACATAAATGCTTCCAAGTATTTAGTACACACTCAACCCTTTGTTCGTTTTCCAAGGAAGAAGTTACAAGCTCTTTTGAATAAAAGTGGCTGCAATTTTTAGTCTCTTCATGACATCCTAACTTCCTTTGCGGTTTTCCTTTTCCTTGCAGTTGAAATTAAAGGGTTTTTCAGGTTTACAATTTTCCTTTACTTTTGTTTTTATTCAGCTAAGAAATGAATTATTAAACTGCTGGACATCTTTTATTTATAATCACTGATATATCAAAGATGGAGATATTTGAGACAATGTAGATATCTGAGCGTTCGCAGGGCTTATAACTTATGTAGAGGGGTGCCTTGATTCACAAATAAGCTTAAAATATCGTAACGAAATATAAAAAAACTAAGCGAAATGGGGAATATTCAATAAAAATGTGTGGCATTAATGGTATCTATATCATAAGAATTGTAATTAGGTTACTTTTTCGTTTGTTGTTATTATTATTTAATCTTTGTGTTTTTGGTGTAATTAAAATTACTTTACTTCTTTGTCATAGCATGGGTATTATAAAAAATACATGTATTGAAAACATTTTTTGTGTAGAATTTAAATTACCAAACACCACAAAATGCTTGTTTCTTTATTGATTCCGAGTTGAATATTTGCTATAATAAATGTGTACATTGTACATTGTACACATTTATTATAGAAAAATATTGTACACTGTACAATCTGTACATAATAAAATAAGATACTTACATGGTGCGTGAATAACAATAATTACGATTATGTACAATAATAGTGTTTTCGATTATTTACAGTAATAACAAGTGTAGTGAATATTGATTATTCGTTACATGAAAAGAAGTCGATGCCAAAAGAAGTTAGTGCCAAAAGAAGTTAATGACAATATATACAATTAATTATTACGAATAAAAAGCCAAAAAAATATGATATGCATAGATATAAGTATTGATCTTTCAAAAAAACTGCATAATTTTATTCTAATTGTCTTAGCTTTCACCAATTTAATCACTTCTGTCACTTATTTTTACTGCTTGTTATCCCTATTATACTTATCAATGTATTTTAAATGGATTTTTACAGTAAATAAATTAAATAAATAAATAAATAAATGATTGACGCCGATAATTTGTTTTTTTCTCACAGTAAAACTGTGCTGAATTTCGCGTTTGTTTGTCGTAAATTTGAATACCATCTTTCAACGCCGAATGTTTCGCTATTTTCTCTGTAACGAAAATCCGTAGAGAGGGGGAGATTTCGGAAATCTGAGAATCATCCATTCCGTTCGCCAAAATCAAAACCCAAAACGCTTTTTCTTTCTTATTTTCCCATAATCTCGGCCATGAGAAGGGCTGAAACTGAACTGAAACTTAGCATTAGGGGATAAACACAGTAATCTACCCCTAGTCCAGTAGTCCAGGGGTTGCACACCGCGGCTCTTTTCAATGCCATTAGCGGTTCTTTAAATTTAACTTTAACTTGTCTTTGTATTTGAATTTAAAAACATGTGTTTGGCGTTTTACTTTTGATTTGGGACCATAATCTTAGTAATCATAGCGTATGTATGTATAGTAAAATAAAACAAAAAATACAAAATCTTATGTGCCAAATTGTATCAACAGTATCCGTTTGTTAGTCGGTTATTAATTGAATAAGCGAGATATGATCGTTTAAACTCGCAATGACATTATGCTGACGTCCTTATTTCTTTGTACTAATGTTATGTATGGATGAATTGAAGTGTAATATTGCACAATGAGTCTTATAACTCATAGGAATACAATCTCACATTTTTATTACATGTACTAATAAATAATTATTGTGTTTTATGATAATTACGCTTCTTAGCGTGCTAATATAGTTTACTTTTTTAAAAAAAAAAACCATTTACGTCATGATGATAATATTACGACCAGTTAAAAGTGTATATACGATACCTCTTACAGAGATCCTCTTATATCATATTTTGATCTTCACCCTAAGAAGATTGCCAACCCTGGCCAACTAGCCACTAGGATCGAATGTTACAAGTTACAACCCTCCGGGCTAAAGTAGTGAACCGAAAACACTAAGCACACACTCGTATAATATAATCACACATCATTTGACCCGGTCTTTTTGTGACAAATCTTAAGTTACGACTGTTTGACCTAACGCGTTCATTTTGCAAAATAGCCTCCACTAGTTTGGTTTAAATTTGCCGTAGTAAACTTTAATGGCATCCGTTGAGCTTTTTAATTCATGTTACCAACATCTTTATTCCTTTTAAACATCAGTTTCTTTTATAAAAAAGAGTTATTAACTAATTTTTTATTTTTATTAATTATATTTATTTTATTTTAAACCACCTATGCCAGGAGGCTCAATTACAGAAATTAATAATATCGCCAATCCATTCATGAGAAAAATCATTTTTTATTTGCGTTTTGATTCATGATTTGCGAGACTAGACTATTTTTTAGTCTCCTCCATTATCCAAAAAAATTACAGATGTACATAACATTACTTAACACCCAGGCATGATGAAAATCTCTTCAATCGTTGTAACCTCGTAGAAATCGAACCTAGAACCTTCGTGGTGTCAGTCAAACATATTAGCCAACTCAATTAATTAGACTTCGAAAAAATAAATCACTTAAAAGTAAACAAACCTCAAAATAGGCACTGATAAAATAAATACAAAAATAATAATCATCTATTTAAGATTTTTAGAATATTCAACGTGGCATACAAATTATATTTTTAACCTAGTATATGAATGGTAAAAAGGAAAACGTACCCCCATATTTTGAAGTACCTAGTAATAATGTAGTGTGTCGTAGCGGGGGTGTATCTCAGTAAGACGATAAGGGATGTTTATTTGAATCCTCTACCCGGCTGAACTCGTATTTATGTCGTTAAGGTGTCGCATCAGCATTACTCTAAGGCCACCATCAAATAACTAACCCCAGTAACTCCGAACAATAAAGAAACAGTAAAAATAGGGGCAATGGCATACGTTTTTAAGTACACGAAGAAAAAAATACGCGTTATTCTTGAGAATTTCTTCGGGGTCCAGTATAGAAAAAGGTATTAAGATATTTATAATATTAATAGGATATTACTCATAAATAAATAAAAGATTATTGATAGAAGCAAAATTGGCAGTACACAACGGAGTTCTGGTACCAACCCTTATGTATGGTAGTAGTGAAGCGTGGTGTTGAAAAAGAAGGATGAAAGTAAACTAAATGCTGTTGAAATGCGATCTCTCAGGCGAATGTGAGACCATGTATCATAGGTGTACAAATGAATGTAAGACCATGTATCATAGGTGTACAAATGTCGAAATTAGAGCAGAGTACAAGGCTGAGATAAGCATTATCGACAAAATTAAGAAAGGGCTTTTACGATGGTTTGGTCATGCGGAGCGAATGAGTGGTGAAAGAACGGCTAAAATAAGTTTAAATGCAAGTATGCCTGGATGTAGAAGCCGAGGAAAGGCCGAAAAAGACATGGCATGACCAAGTACGACAAGTACTTGAAAGCGGACATGTGAAAAGTCGGAATAATCGGCGTATGTGCATGAGAAGATGTATGAATGTAGAGGAAGCAAAGGAAGTATGTCACGACAGAGCGGTATGGCGTTCTATCTTCTCTGTCTATCCCTACGGGGAAATGGCGGGATGGTTAGTTACTTAGTTAGAATAAAATATAATTTTTATCTTAAATCTTCATCGCAATCCGTTTCAACCCTCAAACCAACAGGTATTAGAAATATTTAAAATGACGCTTACATAGATTTAAATCAATCTCTAGGATGATAGAAAAACATATAGCTACCTAAATCAATTGTCTTTCAGATTGCTATGAATAGAAAATCATTCAAATGGCTTATTGGAAAACCATTTCCATTCGGTACGGTCCATACCATAATAGATATTACACAGATAGGTACCCTACTTAAACCATATTAAACACTTCATCAAAACGCGAGGATTAATAATGTCGTTTCAGTATTAACTCCCTTGTATTCTAGTATTCATGAAGTGAATAAATTTCATTTACATAATGTATTTTTAGTATCAGTTTCCCCTGAATTTGTTTTCTACTCATTTTTAAAGTAATTCATATGTTTGATTAAGCTACATAACGTTTCAGAATAAATTTTCAATATCTATACATTTGTGGCGGGCAACAATGACGTTACGAGCCGACGACCGCCGACCGCCGAACACGTACGAACTTGTCGAACTTGCGAAGAGAATATCTTCGGCTCCCCTCGTCATCGCACGCGTCTTTAAGGCACATTATTCCCGCCAACTTAGGAGAATTCATTCGACATTAAAATCATTGTTTATTAGCCTTATTAGTTTATAAAATCATTGTTTCCAAGTGTTAGCATCAGTAGTTAGTTTTTGTGAATAAAACATGAGTACCTGTTTTACTCTCTCTCTTTCTGTGCACCCACATAACTCTGTACTACTCAATTGGCCACCAACTAGGTGACGCCTAAACATTTATTCGAGTAATACTGCATTCCTGTCAACAAAATTATGAACAAATTGTTAGAAATTTCACTATTACTTTTCCCAACATTTTTAATGTGTACAAATACTTGTAGACAAGTTACTGGTTAATACCCATGCTGGGCTAATATCAAATATTATTGATATCCCAGAGACAGAGAAAGTCTAGAAACGAATTCGGATTATCTAGACGTTTACAGGGCTTATGACCTGTCGTTGGCTGGGTTAAGTGTGTTAATTCAATATATCAACTTGTTAATATATTGAAATCGATAGTGGCAAATAAGAACTTATCGAAAGAAGCAAAATTGGCAGTACACAACGGAGTTCTGGTACCAAACCTTAAGTATGGTAGTGAAGCGTGGTGTTGGAAAAAGAAAGATGAAAGTAGACTGAATGCTGTTGAAATGCGATCTCTCAGGCGAATGTGTGGTAAGACTATGTATGATAGGTGTACAAATGTCGAAATTAGAGCAGAGTGCAAGGTTGACACAAGCATTATCGACAAAATTAAGAAAGGGCTGTTACGATGGTTTAGTCATGTGGAGCGAATGAGTGATGAAAGAACAGCTAAAAGAAGTTTAAATGCAAGTGTGCATGGATGTAGAAGCCGCGGAAGGCCGAGAAAGACATGGCATGACCAAGTACTTGAAAGTGGTCATGTGAAAAGTCGGAATAATCGGCGTATGTGCATGAGAAGATGTATGAATGTAGAGGAAGCAAAGGAAGTCTGTCAGGACAGAGTGGTATGGCGTTCTATCCTCGTTAGTTAGTAAGATAGTTAACAAGTTTCTAAATTTGTCATATATGGTTATCAGATGACGGGCGGATTGGGGAATATTGTAAGTTTTATCGCTCACAAAATCCAAATTCGTCTCCCGAGCTTCAGCTCTGTTGGGATATCAATAATATTTATTATTTTTCTCCCGCGATCATTTTATTTTGATTATATCTATTTGTAACAGTTCTTGTTTCTTCACAATCCACTCAACAACATCTACGAGGCTTGTTAGAAAATTCCGTGAAAACTCTGAAAATAACAAATTAATTACTATCAATCATATTTTTTTTTAAACATTATCTCCTTGACGGTCGATACATGTTTACCAACGTTTCTCAACCTCCTGTCTGAGGTATGCAAAATAAACGTTCGTTTCTGGTATCACTTCTGCATTAGAAGCAAATTTTCGGGCTCCCAGCATTTCTTTTGATCTATTGACCCATAAAACGTTAGACTTGTATAGAATCTCCTCGATCCAAAAAAGAAGAATATTGAACGTCCTGGATTGGCGTGGACTCGCCTAGAAGGATCCCGATACGCGATCACCGAAACTTCAAGAAGAATGGGCCTTTTTATAAATACACTATCGACAGACCAAATTTAGTACCTCCCAGTCGCAAGAAGTACATAAGTCGTGATCAGTATTTATATACATTATCAGTATTCATAAATACCCAATAATTATTTTTATATAAATGAGTGCACTTACCGATTAGTGTAAATAAAGTGTTTATTACTACGAGCAACGCTTTAGTAAATATAAAAACATTGCTTCAATGGCTTTTTAATTTGTTTATTAGATTCCATCTCACTTCATGACGACATATCATAGGCCTACTCCAACATACCATGTATATGCAGTGTTAAGCATAATAATTGGATCAATCAATGAAAAAGAATATAAAATAATGTTTAATAATTCTCCCTTTGCCTACCCCTATTCTGTGCACAGCCCTCTACTTCGAAAGTTTACATCCCCTCTCTTTATAAACCATAAAACTTGAATATTGATGACCTCTATTGGGCAGGCTCCACATAATTAGATAGAGACACTGCGTTTGATTAGGTCTGTTGGCTATAACACGTAAACTACCGGCAATATACTTTGGTATACCACCTTCATTGCATCCACTCGTAAACATGCAACGGTCGAGTATTGTTTCGATACCGTATGTATGTATATATTATGAAAATAAAATTCACATATGTTTCTATTGAAATAATATTTTTTAGTTCTGGTGTAGCTACAATTATTTATTTTCGGGAGAATTTTCAGCTGGTCTTAGAAGTGAAAGTTAACTGCACTTGATTCAAGAACTTAGGCAAAGATATGCGCGACCTTAGAGTCTCTAGACTGTCCTTACGGATTTATAATACTCAAAAATTGTATGTAGTGAATAATTAAATAACTTATTTATTTAATATGATCTATTTCTTCTTCTTTCATCTTCTTCGTAGTCTCAAGCGTGTGAATTGGTTTATAGTAAGGATTTGCATCTTGTTCTTGACCCTCACCAGCTCAACCTAGGCGCAGTTCAAGTCCTTGCACACTTGTTCTTTCTAATCAGCCATTTATTTTCAACTATTGGACATAGGGTGGTTTTTCTCTGCTTCAAGCTGTCATCTGGATCCTGCTGTACTCTGCATCTTCTCTTCCTACAGATCGCCCTGCAGCTCTCTCAAATAAACAATTTAGTTCTAAAAAGGTCATAATTACATTCTAGAACGGTTCTAGAACCTAAACCATGACCATTTCATAACTAAAATTGTTACTTGGGCCTCTTCCTAGTTAAGACCATGTGACTCACGGCCGCTTCCCATACAAACGTAATCTTCTATTTTCTCCCTGGGATTTAACATTATAGCTACGATTTTTTGACACATTTTAAATATCGACTGGATGCGTGTTCGCGTCGTCTTATTTTTTAAAATATTTCATTTGTTAAAGTAGATAAATCAATTATTTAAAAAAACAAAGACAATACAAACGCGCATCTGGTCTGGTGTGAAAAAATCATTGCTCTAATGTTAAATTCCAGAATACCTTTATATAGGAAAGCGACCGCGAGTCACGTGGTGTGGTATGCTCTTAAGGCGTTTGCTACATCGGTAATTATAATTGATATTGTGTTTGTTACAGGTTCGAAACGCCACCGCAGTGTTCATCATGAACCTGTCCTGCTCTGATCTGCTGTTCTGCTGCTTCAACCTCCCTCTCGGGGCTTCCACGTTCTGGTGGCGCGGCTGGCCGCACGGCCGCCTGTTGTGCCGCCTGTTCCCGCTGCTCCGCTACGGTCTGGTGGCCGTGTCCCTCTTCACCGTCCTGGCCATCACCATCAACCGCTACGTCATGATCGGCCACCCGAGGCTGTACCCCAAGTAAGAACTTAGTAACTACTCATCATACTATAACCTCAAACTCTGATGGCGGCTGAACTTCGTAACTAATTATCACACTGTTGCTTCAACATACATAACACACCGAACACTCTTCAAGTTGATCGAAGGACTGTTGATGTCCATCCGACTGTTGATGTTCCGTAAAAGGAAGTATCTAGAACTAATAGATTGCTTAGTGGGGTAGTACCCGGGGGACTTGGTGTGCGCTCGCAGGGGCGGCCGTCCCGGGCTGTTTGTGTGTGCGTGCGTGGAAATCTCAAATTATATCCCATCCTTCAACTCAATTGTATTGTGTCTTTTGTAAGGATAGAATTGTATTTGGATAGGTATTGTGATAAGGTACGGCAGGGGACGTATGAAATAGTGTCGGCCAGATAGGATGATAGGATGATAGTGTGAGATGCACACATGCGTTCTGTCCCCTCCCCTCTTTTCCCTAATCCCCCCCTCCATTGAGACCCTGACCGTGGATGCACGGGTGGATGTCTGGGATGGGGGGGCCTGGCGAGGCGGGATACTGGTCTCTACACGGGTGGTTGTAATTACTAATAAATAATGATCGGGGTAGAAACTAACATCCCTACCACTGTTAATTTTGGGCCGACTCTGGTTGGTTTGGGTGATGGAAACAATGACAATTATAATACATAAGCCGAGACGGTGGTAGGGGTACAATGAAAAGCATTTGTTCGCGTACATAATCGTAAATTCATCCGTATTTTTATCACACTAACAATCTTAAAAATCGCGGTTTTAGCTTGTTGAAAAAAATCGGTAGAGTTGGCTGGACTGAAAAAAATACTCAATAGTCTTTAAAGCAGTATAGGGAAAGGATGGATGGGGCTAGGCAAGGTAAAAAATAAATAAATGTAACTCCCATTAAAAAAATGTATTTAAAAAAACATACATTACAAAACGCAGGATGAGCAAAAATATATATTTAATTATCTTAACGGTACCTATAGAGCCCACGCCCACGTTGGCAAAGTTCCCTGTATTACCAACACCATGGGCCCCCTTTATCAAATTGAACCAAGATTTTTCTTGGCTTTATGCGGCTTGGGTTCTTCACGGCAGTAGCCACTTGGCTGAATCGCTATTATTATGTAGCACACTGCTTAGTTTGCTTAATTATCTAACATGGATTTGCTAATATCTAATATAAATTAACTAACTAACTACCTATCACGCCATTTCCCCATAGGGGTAGGCAGAGAAGATAGAACGCCATACCACTCTGTCCTGACATACTTCTTTTGCTTCCTCTACATTCATACATCTTCTCATGCACATACGCCGATTATTCCGACTTTTCACATGTCCACTTTCATGTACTTGTCGCACTTGGTCATGCCATGTCTTTTTCGGCCTTCCTCGGCTTCTACATCCAGGCACACTTGTATTTAAACTTATTTTAGCCGTTCTTTCATCACTCATTCGCTCCACATGAACAAACCATCGTAAAAGCCCTTTCTTAATTTCGTCGATAATGCTTATCTCAGCCTTGCACTATGCTCTAATTTCGGCATTTGTACACCTATCATACACAGTCTTACCACACATTTGCCTGAGAGATCGCATTTAGGAATAGCATTTAGTCTACTTTCATCGTTAAATTAACATAAATTCCTCGTTTTAAAATATCCTAGCTAGCAGCAGGTATATTACCACTGCGGACTATTATTGTCTGGGATACTGAGCCGGGAAATCTTGCTCCAGCTAATATAAATATTAGATACTATATCTACTTATTATATTATACGAACGCGAACAGAGAAATACCGTCCAAGAAACAAAATTTACTAAACTCCCGCTGTGCACATAATATGGAAACGAATAACGTTACCTTGTATACGTATACCCAATAACAAACGTTTCGTAATGATACCTATATTACTTCACATACATTCTCTTTACCACGAGTAAAAATAAATATTGTCATGATAACGGAGACTCGCGTACTTAAGGGCACACTTTACAATCTCTAATGTTCAAGAAAAGTAAAAGTTTCATGAAAGTTCTTAAATTTCAACACGATAAATATTTTTTCAACTTTATTATAGAAACTGTAGTGAAGCATAACGTTGTACATCACTATTTACATGACACATTACGAAATATTTTTCCGTTTTTATTTTATTTTATTACCTAACCCATCAAACACATTTTTTCTTTGAATATGTGGATGTAAAGAATAGCAATCAAGTTTCCTTACGATACACGCTTAAAGTGGTTTTTGCCGAATACCGTCGAAAATATTTGCTCTCTATCAAACCACTTTTGATTCTCTTTGATGTCCTCGA
Source organism: Micrasema minimum (assembly GCA_022494985.1). NCBI lineage: Eukaryota > Metazoa > Arthropoda > Insecta > Trichoptera > Brachycentridae > Micrasema > Micrasema minimum. The sequence continues at coordinate 18,227 of JAGVSP010000544.1, read as the reverse complement.
CTGGTGAATATTCTAGAGATTAAACACTTTAGCAAAGGTATTTTAAAATTCTGAAAACTATTTTTTTGAACTTCGTTTTATTTTATGTACCTACTTATCTTCAACTTTCTTTAATATAATCGAGAAGAATAAAATATTTAACACAATGCCGACAAATTTCTTTTATATATGTAATATATTGAAAAAGTATGAAAGCTGTCTGGAGATCGGATATTTACTCGGTTTAAAACAAAATGCCGCCTTTATAACTCCTGTTCTCCTCTACGGCTGCGAATCATGGCACCTAACCAGGGCCCAAGACAGCAGAATTCTGAGTTTTGAAAATAGGTGTCTTAGAAGAATTTTAGGTGTGCGGTGGTTTATCTTTGTAAGGAACACAGAGGTGAGGCAACGGACACAGCAACCCTTGGTATCTACTGTCATCCGGCGAAGGCGTTTCGGCTGGCTAGGCCATATACTACGTATGCCTCCCGAGAGCCTTAACCACGCTTGCCTATTTTACAAGGCATCGGGTTCTCGGCGTCCTGGTCGTCCACTGTTGACAATTCGTCGGCAGTTTGCGTCAGAGCTGCGGGACGTGGACTTGACTTGGGAGGATGAGGAGGAGGAGGCAGTTTGTGGATTCCATATGTCTCCACATAGGGAGCGGATATGGTATGATGATGATGAATATATTGAATTTTATATTTGTAATATATTCAAATGCATGAATTTTTAAAACCTTTTAAAATCCTCAACCATTTGGCAGCCTACGCTTAATTTACTAAATTTAAATCAAAACTTAATTAACATATCTTTCCCAGCTTCAATGTAAAGAAAATATTAATGGCGCTTTTGAAATGTGAAACTATATTACAATACAAATGGCTAGTGCAAGTCTTGCTGAAAAGTTTCCTCAGAAGTGCGGTATTCTGGAACTTTTCCAACTTGAACTGGAAACTTCCAGTTTCTATGTTTTACTATTTAAAACACTTCACAGATTTCATTCTGGAGAGTTGATTTAAACTTCGCTGCATTTTATCCCTCAGCCGATAGTAAGTACTGGTCTACATAGAATATTTTACAATTACTAACTAGCGAAATACGTAACAACAAAAATCACGGCCAAATATGTTTTTGTCCTACTTTTGTATCACAAAGCGCAATAAATTATTTCAGCATAATGGAGATGCATTGTATGCAGTTCCTAACTGAAACATTTTCATGATAAATAAAACAGTTTTAACGTAATTATATTTACAACAACTGTAAAACTTTTACGGTGTGTGTATTTAGATTTGTATGAAAAGAATTCCATATTGTTATTCTGTTTTTAACAAGGTGAATCTAAGGCATTCTAGCGTTGATATATTATTAATTCCCCCGAAATATATGTGCGTCGTTACGAAGAGTGCAGTAAGTCAAAAATCAAGAACGAGAATAGCAAATAGTGGTTCCGTGATTATAGTCGCTGATTTTTGTCTCCTAGGTACATTTTCAGTCTACCACTAGATATTTCTTTTCTAACAAAGCTATATTCTAGTGAAAAGTAGCTCAATAAAGTGAATAAAAACGGTTTAAAATATAAACATCACATTTTGTGCAAAAGTAGTTCCTTTTACTTGTACCTTTTACATTTTGTGCAAACTAGTATCTACTTCTACTCTACCTTTTACTACTTTTACCTTTTGCGCCCAAAGGTGTATAGGGCACTGCATTGGTATTCAAAGTACAGTATATCTTGATTATTTATTACATACCTTGTTGTCTTCAAGTTGATCAGTCTACTACGCTTCAGTGCTTATCATAGGTAAAACATATAAATATTTTTTTTGTGGAAAACATTCAAATAAATTATAAAATGTATTTTTAAAAAAGTATGCAAATTTTTTTTTTTAAATTACAAATAATGGTTTTTACATACCGCCCTTTTCGTCACGACAACAGCACACTACCCCTGTGATTTATAAGGTCGTTCCTTCGAATTGTCGAGGAAAACAAGAAAATAATATTTTTCCTAAAGTTCGTTGTATTAGAGGGGCGCTATTTTCTATCGCTTTGTGAAATATCGCCTAATTCATACACCCTCTGGAACAGATGTTGAAAATATCGGAACATCCTGTAGGACATCCTCTCCTCAGCACATGACACCACTAACATAACCACTTTGTGATCTATATGGTTTTGCTCACTTCACGCCTTCAGGAAATTTGTCATTGTAACATTGTGTTGTCACTAGTTAATTGGGTGTTATGTTGTAAACGTTACTGTCACAAATTGAAAAATTCTTAGTTCATTGTACCATAACCGTAGCACTGTGCTGTTGGTGCACAACATTAAAATATAAATAAATAAATATAAACTATTAAGGATGTATAATTGGCGTGCGTGCATGGGGAAATGTACGAATGTGTACGAAGCAAGGAAATGTGCCAAGACAGAATGGTGTGGCGCTCTGTCTTCTCTTTTTACCAAGCTTCGGGGACCCCGGTCCACGGCTGTATTTTAGTGGTTTTATTGGTAGTATTTTATATATTTATGTACATTAATAAAGAAAGAAAAAATAGTTTTTCGATTTGGAGACACTGAGGGATCGTAAGGGTGGCGGTATCGTTTTTTTTTTTTTACTTGATCGATGCTGTCGCCCTCTTGACTTAATTCTTGACTTGGAAACTTTAGCCTTGCAATTTTCTTATGCTATTTGCAACAACAAAAATTTGGTCCAAAGTCCTGCATAAAATAGCGTTGACTGGCAGTCCCCAAGAACTCTATAACAGTCGCGGTGGGAGGTGGGAGGAAACGATCCCTCAGTGTACCCTTTCGGGGTGATTTCGTCGCTCCGCTTATCGGCGTGACGGTCAAAGTTAGTGTAGTTTTATACCTAATGAAATGGAAAATACAAAATAACATGTTTTTTGTAATGTTTTGGTTTTGAAGACACACTAAAATTTCCCTTTTCCCATACAAAATGTGCAAGGGTTTGGAAATAAGATATTATCAAATTCTGAAATATGATTGAAATTGACTATTTACAAATTAAAATACGAACAAATTTTATAAGATTTTACGTATGTATTTGAATTACTAATAATCATCCATGCCACTCCCCGATAGGTTTAGCACAAAGGATATATTATTTATTTATATTCATACATCTTCTTATGTACGCTTACCGATTATACAGATACAGAATTCAGATAATAGGGTAATGGCTGAGACGCTGGATTCACGATACGGATGTATCGGGTTCGATTCCCGATGAAAAGATATAAATCAAAATAAATATTTCTCAAGCCTGGGTGTCTGTGACGTTGTTCCCCGTGTTATTGGGCCTTCTGGCCGGTTGAGGTGGTTAAATAATAAATAAATAAATAAAAAAAATTCTCATATTGCGATATTAAAATGTTTACAAAATAGTGCACCCTGTATTCCTTCATGGTTTATGGGTTTTTTTTTATCCGCCCCATAACGAATTCCCAAGAACCAAGATTGAAACGGCCACTAGACAAGACTCAAGATGCTCCTATCAGCAATTAAAGTTCATAGAATATTTCAACACCCCCTAATGTCTAATGGACTCGTCCATTCAACCCTAAACTGCTCGTCTCTAATTGGAAACTGTCATTTCTCTTGAAAAGTGCACTTTTTGTGAAGGTTCGTTTTAATTATCTCCTTGTTTGAAGGCATCTCCGTAGAAATTCAATTAAGCTTTCAACAAAGGAATTTCACTTTAACGTCGAAATATATTATAAAATTATCTGCTTAATAAAATTTCTCCTGAATATTTGAAAATAGTCCTTTAACGTATTCTGTTTCACAAAAAGTATAAAGCAGTAATAAAAAATAATAAAAATTCAACTCAACTCTAATAATGTTTGTATCACAAAATTTTCTGTGAATGTCGAAAAATAAAATCACTTGGATTTTCTGTGTTTTTTATTAATTATTATTTGTTTTATTTTTCTGCATATCACACTTATAATTTATAATAACGCTAACAATAATAGTAAAATTATAGCTTGCCTCCATGTGACCAATTATCAATATTCACTGTACTTGGTTTATAAATGCAGTGCCTTTTGCACCATTGGATGCGGATAAGGGAGAGTAGTTGCAGTAAAAACCATAATTTCAAAAACTTATATTTAGGTAAGGCCTTTTTTTTGTTTTATGTCTAAATCGATATTAGTTAAATGATATCTTATGATTTCAAAACGCATAATTTAAAACAATATTACGTATTGGCTTGCATCAATAATATTATAAGATGAAAATACTCTTCAGTAGGAAGAACAGGTAGGATTCGTACAGAGGGAGCATTCGTACAGTGGTCACATATTTACACTATCCAACACGTTGACGTATACGTATTTATATGCATGACTCCCATTCATATGCGTAAGCTAATCGCGCTAGGCTAAACTGCAGGGCAGCGTGCAGCCACAGGCTTCGTTGGAACAAGACGATACGTGTATTCGCTCCCCATAAGTCATTTTTTTATTCACCTTTGAACACATTAAGCTCTAGTAAGTATTGCCCAAATTGTAAAAGTAATTCACTTCAGTTGATTAATAATGCCTCAGCCTTTCATGTAAACATTTATTTTAGGATCAATTTACTAACTAACCATCACGCCATTTCCCCGAAAGGGTAATCAGAGAGGATAGAACGCCACACTACTCTGTCCTGGCATACTTCTCTTGCTTCTCCACACATTCATACATCTTCTCATGCACGCACGTCGATTATTCCGACTTCTTACATGCCCACTTTCAAGCACTTGTTTTACTTGATCATGCCATGTCTTTCTCGGCCTTCCTTGACTTCTACACCCAGGCACAGTTGCATCATATATTTTTTTAGCCGTTCTTTCATCATCCATTCGCTCTACATGACCGAACCATCGTAAAAGCCCTTTCTTAATTTTGTCGATAATGCTTATCTCAGCCTGCATTCTGCTCTAATTTCAACATTAGTAACTATGTATGATAGTTTTACCACACATTCGCCTGAGAGATCGCATTTCAACTGCATTCAATCTACTTTCATCCTTCTTTTTCCAACTCCATACATCGCTTCCATACATAAGTGTTGGTACCAGAATTCCATTATGAACTGCCAATTTATCCTTGTTATTTTTATTTTGAATTTAATACATTGGTTTTATTACTTGGGGTACTTTTCGTGCAGTTATGAGTGAGGTAGATACGTACAGCATGAACGTACGGAAAAATATTTCAGTTAGTGGTAATACAATTCCGGTGCTAATTAACATTCCCAGGGTAAATCGATTCAATAAGATATAAATATTGCTAATAACGAATATGCGTTTTATGTAAGTAACATTTTATGATACTCTTTATGTACGAAGCTACCCCGCATGTAGGGAGCATTCGTATATATTTTCCATTTCTTAAGAAAAAGCACTACAGCTTTTAAATGTTGTTTTGTATCAATACTAATTTTCATTATTATTTAAGTCTAATGTATGTATATAAGTAATAACAAAGCGTTAAAATTATTTTGGTTACAGTAGAAACCTGCTCAAAATATGGGTAAATATTTAAGTGAAAAAAAATTACTGTTCATTTGTTATTATTTTACAAATGGTGTACCTTTTGCATATACATATAAAAATGCTTTATAAAATTCAAGTTAAATATTTTTATTTTTTATGTTTTTAAGTCAAATGAAATAGAATGAAGTATTATTTTCTGAGAACAGATAAACCTTTTTTTCTTCTCAGCAATTTTTCACTTAAAGTATCCATTAAGTAAACGTTGGAAACACTATCACCCCATTCTAAGATTTGCTATCATGGCAAAAATATGTAATGACGTCATTTCCGAGTGTGGAGGGTTTGAAGTCGTGAGGGTTGCTACTTCACATACATTATATATAATATCACTTCATAATTCACTCTGAAGTCGGACGCTTCAAGTTTCAGCTTCCTGTAAATCGCGCTCTGAATATTAATTTGAAACCTCACCAGTTCCGAGGTTATCGCCTGATTAAATATACAATAAACTTTTCGTACAAGAAGTACGTACAAGAAAAAAGAATATGTTGGGTGGAATTATCGATAGAACAAGACAGGGTACTTAGCATGTTCAACAAACACAAAGCGACAACTTTTAGCGAGTTTAAAACATACATAAGACGTAAGAGGCTGCAGTAGCTGTAGTCTGCATGTAAATATAATATTGCAGTTGTGGCGGTATATGACATCGATCAATCTCTTGAATAAAATTGGCCGATTTCCTTTATATACGCGTCATAAATGCGGTATAATCAACACTTAGATACGTACATGGTAGTCGCAGTGCTGATAATATGAGTATAATAGTATGTATTTTTATAGTTTTCCAAATGTTAGATAGGTATGTGGTACTTAAATAATTTAGAAATCTCAGACTGTTTTAAAGAAAATATTGCTTGCGGTGCTTTTTTAGATACCGAAAATCTTTTGTTTTACATTACCATGTCGATTTTGATGAAATGCTTATTACAGGCTGCGGCACTAATGGCATCCACATAAGAATCAAACATTCGTATATTTATCAAGAACATTAATTTTAAGAGAGCTGCTGAAAAAAAGGATACATTTTAAGTTTATTAAGGTTATAATTTTAGCTTTTGAACCAATAATTCCAAATTTGTTTGATTAAGGTATTTTTACTTTTTTAAAATAGCACATAATATATTATACTTGTTAGACTTAACATGAAATTAAGGGGGGGGGGAATAAATCATGAATACTGAATCTTTATTATAAATAATAGTAAATAATTTAAAAATACTGAAATGGATTTAATGCCGTTTCAGTAGCTCTTCTGAAACTTTTCTGAAAAAAATATTACAATTGTTTACGTATCTTCCCATGGAAACCTAACTTAATCATGACTCTTTTTTCATTTTTCTTAATATACTTACGTATCTATTTCACAACATACACACAAGTAACATTTAACGAGTTACAAAAAAAATACCGTGAAATTAAGCTCATTATATCTCCTTTTTTCTTTTGCCTAAATTATTTTGTTTCATTCTCCCTTTGTAGAGATATCGTTAATCAATTGAAGTTTCTCGCAAAACTTCGCCATAGATCTTGCTAAGTGAAAGAGAAAAAAACGTTAACTTGACAGCTAAAGCCTTGTTACCGCCCAAATATCTAAAAGGAACCACTGTCTCTGTCGTCGTTGAGGCGATTTTATAGAGAGTGAATTAGGACGCAAATAGTGAGTGCGTATTGAAAATTGGTTTGGCTATAGACATATACCAGGTAAAACCATAGATAAATTGCCAACAGCTGGGTTATCTGTCTTTTTGCTGTATGCCAGTAGAGGTTAGGCTTTAGGTGTATTTTGAATGCCGGGAAACGTTTTCAATAAAACCAATCAGATGGGATGTTTCTATTATGAAATTAAAGATTTGTCAAAGTCTATTTTTAAATCATTTTCTTTTTTAATTACAGATTTTCTAGATTTCTCTTTCTCTACTATATATCTTTTTAGTTAAACTGTTGCGTTTTTTCTCAGTTGTTGGCAGATAGTTGTTATAAATTTTTTTTTAAATGGGAAACAATCGTGATATCAATTCACTAGTTACCCATTACTTCTTCAAGTTTTTCTTCAGGCATGGTTTTTATGTATAGACGGAAAAGGGAAATTTTAATCACAGATGTGGTCATGTCTATTAATGATTTCATGCAAGCCCGTCTACTGGGTATAACCAGAATTTTTCTACAAGGATTTGTTCACTTTAAGGTGTTGGTTAATTTAAGATAGTCTTAAAGCCTAGGTTTAGATTGGTATAATATGTAGGCGCTTGGTATAACGCATTGAGATGTATAACTTTGGTAGACTATATACATTATAGTGCCTCTCTAATAAGAATGTTGAAAAACCATCCATTTTCTCGCGTTTTATATTCATAATATTTTTGAAAACGTTTCAAACACGTTGGCGTTCTTTCCTGACAGCTTGATTTATCCTTGAAACGTTTTTTAATTATATTTAAAGTAATTAATTTTTCAATTCCAACGATATTAAAACACAACGATCAAAAATGTTTTTTGTCAATTTATAAATTTTGTTTTAAAAAACACGAAAATACGAATGATTTTTAACGGCCCGTTATTGTGCTAATGACGTCAATACCGTCGACCGTGAAAGGCGGTGAAAATCATTCCGTATGTAATCGCCAGCGCTATATTGCTGTGACGTCACACCGCATGCGCGCCAATGGAGGATTTTGCGAGCGATTATGAAAAAGCGCTTATTTCAAACCGCGCTAGAAAATTCATAATCATGTACATCGTAATTTTTTTTTTTTTTTTTTTTAAATCCCGCTAAAATTGTTATTTTTCATTATTTTTTAAATAATAAATCGGAAAGAAACCCAATAGTTTAACTCGGAATCGGTCGTATTGACGTGGGGACTATTCGAACCTGAGGGTTCGCTGGACTTTGACTTATTTCTCGTATTGAATACATTCTACGAGTAATAAACAAAAGTTTAAAAACTTTTGGCTTTCTGGTAATAAAGTCGGTTTACGGACGATAATTTTACGTCCATTACAGTCATAAGCGAATAAACATTGATGAAAAAAAACTTACTTTTTTATGGAATTGAATTGTATAATTATTCTTTTGTATAATACAAAGCAGGAGTTAACTGTAAATTACTATTTTTTCCATCAATTTAAAATTTTTTGCCACTCGTTTAATTTTCTCTTTCACTTTTAAAGCCTTGTGTGCTGCTGCTGCCTGTATCCCTCTACTCGGACGCATCGGAAGAGAGATTGATGCGTCACAAACCGTCAGCTAAGTCCGATAGTGCCTCTGTCGCTTGTTCCGCGCTCTCGCTTGCACACTCGGCTCAGGCGGAAAGTGACAGTGAGTCATGGCTTTTTCGTGTAGTGCAGCGGCGTTCATCGATTTTATTAGACGTTATCCAGTCCAAAATATATTTCATTGAAAGTATGTATAATTTATATCTAGTAAGTAGGTATGACTATTTTAAGTTTTTCTGAAAATCCCTTGCTACACCGTATTTTCCATGGACAAACGTTCTTTTTGTGTGTAATATTTCAACAGAAAGCTTCTCATCGTTTCACACTTTCAAAATCTGAGGTGGTATTCACTGGCCAGAAATTTGGCTGGGATTTTTATCCATTCCCGCCAAAAAATTAGTCCCAGGATGCCCAGAAGGCGATGTTTTTTTCGTATAATGAGAAAGGTGTTTATCGGAGATTTGGTGAGAGCGACAGGCTGGGGGTACCGAAAACAAAACACAGTTTAAGGTGTCCTGGGATTATTTTCAGGGATAGTAATCTTATTTTCTACCGGATTTTTCCTACCATCTTTGCAGAATGTTTATGATTTTCCTTGAATATTAGTGTCAAAAATTATGGACAAAGATCGCATAAAAATAAAAATAGATCGCCAAGGTCGACATGAAATATGTAGTCTACAAATAAGTTTATCTTTCCTTAAAATTAAATCATGATTTATTATTTATATTCTCAACACATCAAAAGGTTTATTTCTAGATAGAAAAATCGTTTGGCGAGAACTTATTACCTGTCGTTTGGAAGTTGTTATGCAATTTCTCGTCTAATAGCAGGACAAAAGCAACTATAAACAGCAATGACAGGTTATCGGCCTAATAAAGACAATTTATTTACCTAAATAAACCTCCTTCCCCCTGTTTAAAATCAAATCATAAATTAAATTTTTAATCTTGAGATAGCGCCTCTGACCAGCTTCACCTCGGAGCCATCTCATGAGTAAAATTATGTTTGTAACTACCTCAAATATTGTTATGTGATTTAAAATACAACTGCAATGTTTAACACGACACTCTGTGCTTTGATTTTTGGTACCAAGTGCAGTACTCTCATATTATTCTGTGCACCATTGGATGCAAATAAGGGAAAGAAAAAACGCTTTTTGAATTAATATTACTAAAACCCGCGATATTATATAAATTTTTTGCATCTGTCCATTACTTCCAGCGTTAATAAAAATCGCAGCAGACGCCTTCGCTAGCAATATTCGCCACAATATTTCATGTGTTGTTTATTTGGCAGGATAAAATCAAGTTAAACGCCGTGGAAATGCGATCATAAAGTAGATATCGCGGATACTTTATGATAGATCGCGTGAAAAATACATTTTTGATGCGCGGTATAAGATACAGTCAACAGAAATGCACGAGGGAGGAAAAAAGTAACAGTTTTCACACATATTTACTCTAAGTAAACATTTTTATACAATCTTTATGCACAGCTTCGTATGCAGAAGAGAAGATGTCATAAGGAGAGATCATAGTTTAAACGTCGTCGGCATGATGCCTTTCCACTTAAACAAATTGTTTAAATTTGGTAATATTAGATATGGGTGGATATATAGTATATAAAATATATATACTATCGTTTGCTCACTTCATGTCAGAAATTTGTCTTGTACATTGTGTTGTCCACGTAATTTTTGAGTGTTATGTTGCTATATATTACTTGTTTTGATCTTAGTTCATTGTACCTAACATATCACTATGTGGCACAACATTAAATTATAAATAAAATAAATTAAAAATATTTAGAAATATAAATTTATATGGAAACCCTTCTAGTGAATTCCCTTTTCGAAGTTTTAGCTAAAATTCGTCCACCCTTTCATTTTTGGTTCTTGATAGAATCTTTTACGCCTGAATAAAAGAAATATTCGTGTTTGCTTTTGGATATAATTAAGTAAAACAATTGTTTTTAAATGTTTCAGCTAGTATAGTATTTCAGCTTTTTCTTAATCTGTTTATCTCATCAGAAACGAGAAGTTTGGAAGGGAAGAATATAGACTAGTCTAGGCACTTACAGGGCTTAATTAACTTATCATTGGCTGGGTCAAAAAGCCATTTGATTTTACTACAATATTCTCCATTCCTCACAGTATTAAAAATCCATATCTGCCAATTTATCAGAACATGTATGTTATAATACTACGAAGTTTAGTACGATGCTTCACATGCGGGTTCTTTTCTGTCTCCATCTTTCTTTTTAAATCTTAAACACTGTAGGCGAAAGCGATCGCGAAGGCATCTAAAGGTCCTGTCCCTCATTTTGGGATTCTCTTTCGGGACCTTTTATTATAGCCTTTCCTTTTATATAGCCTTTGGCATCCACGTATCCTTGAATCAATCCGCTAGTAAAGGATTGTACATTCCCCTTTACTCGTAACTTATAAAAATTATAAACCTTTCAACTATACAGGCAAGTTTACAAAAAGATTTAAGCGATCGGGCATAACAATCTTGTCTGTAAAAACAATTTTCATAGTTTACCTCAAGTTCAAGTTTAGCGCCACAAATGGCGTTTATTTTCTTTTTTTTAAACTACAACAAATAAGAAATATTCCACTAAACCACGTGGTTATCAGTTGATAACCAACCATGGACCTCATCACGCCAAAGTACAGAAATATCTTGCTCATTTTTCATTACATTTAATGAAGATTAAAAATAATTCATAATAATTATTGCAGATATTTTTACAAATCTTTGATTTGTGCAGTATTCAAGATGCACAGTAAAAAATCATACTTTGTTGAAAGCTTTATTCATTGCAATTTCTAAAAATCATAACGTAAATATATTTTAACCAGGAGTATAATGATTGGTGTATCAGTGAGGTGCCGTTTGCACCAAAACGTTTCTATAAGAGATAATATTAGAGAATACCTTCTTATATTTATCTATAAGAGATAATATTAGAGAATACCTTCTTATAATGAAAAAGCTTTCAATAAAGTTTGATTTTCACTGTGCATCTTGAATACTGCACAAATCAAAGTTTTGTAAAAATATCTTCAATTTAAAAAAAAGAGATAAAACGCAAGTTTTTTCTCAACTTGAATGTTGCATTTGAAGCAATTTAAACGGAAGCGCCTAGTACTATTTTCCGGACAAATAAAACTTTGTATAAACTCGCCCTGTAAAGTAGAAAAAACAAAGTTCTTCTTACCGGAGCTGCCTCTCGGGGGCTTTGGAATGGAGTGAGAACAACAAAACCTTTCAAAGTAAATTGTGGTTTGTAGTGGATAGCGTGTTGTGCTACAATGCATGAGGTCGTGGATTCGATTTCCCAGCGGGGAACCGTAAACATAAATGTACGTTGTATTATTGCTATTTATATTTAAAGATATTTTTCTTTTTTGAATACTTCGTTTTTGCTCTTTTACTCTCTTCCTACCTAGATGTAAACAAATTTGTAACAAATCTTATTAGGTCACATTAAAGTACCATATTCCACTATCACAGTACAAGATATTATTGCTTTACGCTATTTACATACAATGTCCACTTTATTACTTTTATATCTTGTATCAGGCAAGCATCATTTTTATGCTAGAGAGCAAATATGTCAACCGATCCGAAAAAAAAGATATTTTTATCATTATTTTTTTCTTTTAATGCGGTAAAAAATAAATAAAATAAGATGAAGCCATTTGGTATTATCCGTTTGACAAATTAAAACGCCCGTTTTGTATATATTAATCTTGACTACATGTAAAAATGATAGTAGAGTTGAACAATTATTATTTCGTGAACAGCGGGTAACGCTTATTATTTAAATAATCCACATACATACCCTTACACCCTCTCTCAACCAAACATACACACCCTGGTGGTACACCAAACGCAGTGATACTTGATCATTGTTTTTACGTGAAGGCAAATTTAGTGGTTAGTCTTATTCTTTTTTTTAACCAATTTATGCAATATAACTACCTACCCCAAAAGTTTTATAATTTGTTTTCTGATTCGTTGTGGAGCCAAAATCGGCAAAACACCGTAAGACGAAATTTTTGGTGAATAGTGTTAGGTGTTTTTTTTTTTTAGTTCCTTACCTTAAATGGTGCCGTCACAAATTTATGATATAGTGATGTTTTTAGCATTTAAAAATGGATAATGTGGTAACTGTATAAAATTTTGTAGCAGACATATTGATGAGAAACTATTATTAAAAAACTTTTGGTTGTCTGTAAAGTCGGTTTACGGGCAGGTTATTATTTTACGTGGTGTGATAACGTATAAAAGGGGGGTGGGATTGATTGAGAAAATAAGGGGTCATACTTTTTGTTGAATTGAATTGAGTGATTTATCATTACTGAATTTGTCCTATTATTGTTGTATAATACAAAGCAGGGAGTTTTGAAAATTACAATTTTTTCCAAGATTAACATTTTTTTGCACTCGTTATTTCACTTTCATTTTGTAGCTTGTGTGCTGCTGCTGTCTCCCTTCTACTCGGGATCGCATCGGCCGATGGAGTGGAAGAGAGATAAATGCGTCAACAAACCGAACGCTTAGGCCGATTGTGCCTCTCTATCGCTTGTTCCGCGCTCTCGCTTGCACACTCGGCTCAGGCGGAACAGTGACAATGATCATTGCTGTTTTTTTCGTGTGTGCAGCCCACATTCATCGATTTAATTAGACGTTATCACGTCAAAAACATTCAATGTTAATCTTATTTTCCAAGATGTTAAGTGGTAGCGCATTTTGAACATTACCGTAGAGGGGTCAACATGAAATATTATTTATATATCATGTGTGTGATACCTGGGCAGGTTCTGAAACGTAAGACTGATAAGTTATACTTACTAGTAATAAATTATCAAGGTACACTTGCACTTGATGTAACCAATGTAGTGCCATATGCATCATTGGTGGTGTGCAGAAGGTAAATGAGTAGTGTGGCGGAAGAAATGAAGTCACGCGGGCGACCCACACCACGCGGAACGAACGAACGAACCGAAAACTCTGCCGAACGCTCCTCGGACAATGACGAAGAGACATTTTGACCGTCCATTCGTGAATACACGTCGCTTTTGCACAGATTTCTTGCCGCCAAATTGTGGGACAAACTAAATTTATTTCCATTTTCATTATCAATGTAAATCTTATTTGAAATAGTTACGTTTAGTTAAGATTTCATTGTATTTCCTTTCGTTAAATTCTGTTTAATAAATGTGCACTTGAAACTGTAAATACTCTTTCATTGCTCTCTGTGCACCCACCTAAACTCATCACCACAACTGGGTAACTAGTCCGGTAACAAAAGTGGTAGACACAGTAGTAATAGTAGAAGAAAAATAATGTTAAAAAACTTCCTGTACAATTGACTTTTTGTCGCTTACGCGGCTCTACCGATTATGGGTCGACATTACGGTCACTGCTTCAATACAAAATGCTTCCAGTTGCATTTCTCTTGCATTGTTTTGTATTTGGAACATGGTGCGCTTTACTTTTGAAGTGTTGCCAATAGTAATATCGTATTAACACTTAAGTGCTCCTATTTTTGGCTGCAATGCATCAGAACTTAAACAATAAGTTAGCTAGAACAGAAAACTTCAAAGAAGGGATGTGAAAAAGTGCCAAAACCGTAAAAAGATCTACGTCAGAACAATATTGCAACATGGTGAAGAAATCTTAGAGCAATTGAATACATAGCAAGATTAGAGAAAATATGCATATAAAATAGATGTTTTAGTATTATATAAAATGTATACTACCCACAAGGAATTAGGAAGTATTGTAAATGAATACCTCAGCACGGGCATTGCCCAGTGAGGTATTTCATAGATCTAAAAAAAAAGTAAATTATAATATGTAATAAATAAATTTTAAAATTTAAAAATTTAAAAAAATTTGCTCCAAACTTTGCTCTAGGATTGAAACTAGAAGAAGATGAATTATATACATAATAAAACAGTTTTTTATTTATTTCTTTGTTTTTTTAACTGATTTGTTAAAAAATAAAGAGTTTCGTTTAAAATAGTTCATCATGAATCAACTACAAAGTGAGTGCTTCTAACATAAATTTCATATTATTTTTTGTTGCATTTTTAATATCCGCAATACAACCCAAGTGGCTACATTACATCTATTACTACTACTTTCCCTAAACTGCACCCAATGGTGCATAGGGCACTGCATCGGTACACCAAGTGCGTGTTATCTTGATCATTTTACTACATGAAGGTAAGGTGATCTGTCATACGCTTCAGTACCAGTCCAAGGTATCACGCATGAAATATGTAAATATAATAATATAATAATATGTAAATCACACGTGAATAAATATTTAATGTTGACGTTCTTCGGGAATCAAGCTCGCGAGCTATTACATCTACTTACGACATTTTTATAATCACAATGAACTTCAATAAAAAAATTAAAAATATTAATATTTTAGTAAACACATCTTTTTTGGTATTTATTTATCTTATAAGTATTTCAAGGCAGATAACTTATCACAAGCATCGGAATAGGTATCCGATCCTGTAATCAAAAGTTGTTATCGCCGGAATAAGATCACTGGTAAATCGGTAAGGGAAATCTTTCCTATCGCGGGTTAAGTTGACATCATAAAGCGATAACGCCTGGTCAACCCTTATCTTCTATCACACCAACCGAATAAAACAATGTTATAATTCTCATGTGGAGATGTGGTAGGGTATTATCGTGAACTTTGATTTTTTTAAAGACAAGCGGGATTTAAATCAATAATTTTACTTTTACATACTCCACTGCTAAAAAAACTGCACTGGCTGCGCTTTCCACAAAGTGTAGAATACAAACTCTGTTGGCTAATGTACGAAGCCATGCATGATGCCGCTCCAGGGTATTTGAAGGAGCTTTGAATTCGAAATAAACTAGCTGAAAGACGTCTCACACTTCGATCATCTACATCTACAGCTATAGGCAAGGTTGCTTTACCGATCCGCAATCAGCGCACAAAATTTGCGGAGCGTGCTTTTGCGGTTGCGTGCCCTTTGGCTTGGAATGCTCTCCCCAGAAAGTGCGCAACTGCGAGAGAGAAGTGAGGTTTCGAAAGAAACTTAAGACCAATTTGTTCTCTAAATCTTTTGATTGATGTATTTTCTACTCACAAAGTTTCGTTTCATTCATTTAAAATTCCCGAGACGTTAAATTCAATATTTAAGCGCCCTTGAGGTATATTTATACGAAAACGGCGCTTTATAAATTATCAATAATAATATGACTGCTGCAGCTTTTGTGCAACTGAGAACAAAAAGGAGTTGCTCATATTTTTATGCGTTTCTTTATGTGTTAGGTATCCGTCTTGACATACTTAATATAATAAACGGATTTTATTTGTTTGTTTTTAATTTTTTTTTTTCATAATTAGCTTTTCGGTAGACTGACTGTGGTTAAAAACTGAACACTAGTGTTCATAGTACCGGGTTTTAAGCATAATAAGTGTGCATCTATTAGTACCTTTTGTAAAATTAAGTGGTCAATTTCTAGTTGTATTCCAACATTACACAAATAAAAAATATTTTTCAAGAAAGAGAATAAATCTTTTTGTGGAAACAAAGAAATATGTAAATAATGTTTTTTGTTTTGAAACACTGGGGCTTAGATCCCTAAAATTCTCACAAAGTTTTGCATGAACCCACTGATTTACTCTGCATAACAACGTTTGTTTTATGAATCACATTTTCATTTTTTCAATTCAAAGTTTGCGCCAAGTTAACCTTTTTTTGTGGGCAAAAAGTTGAAAAATATTACATTACCAGCATGGATATTATTTCGGAAGTGTGAATATACCTGCTTCACTATAATGGCCTTAGCTTATACAAAAACACGAATGCATAAAGTCTTATGTCGTTTGCAGTTGGAAAATAATCAAATTTAATGTGCAACAAATGCACAAAGGTGAAATGGCAGAATGCACAAATAAAATAAAAGCAAGACACTGGCATAGAATATTGTAGATTTGATTTTCAGACAGAATTGAAATCGGATTCAAGGGAAAGACAAAATATTTTTGTTTGTAAAATTGGATTGAGAAATGTTGTCTTTATTGACGTACACAGTTTGATAAACTTTGCCAATATGACTTGCTTTTTGTTTATTTATTTATTATTCATTGAGTGCACTGATTTTGAAATGAAACTTGAATCCAAGTTCAATCTAAAAAAGTATAAAACAAAGAATATTACGTGAATATTGCTTATTGATCATCTTACTTTCATGTAATCAAACGATAAAGAAACACTGCTCTTGGTGTACCGATGCAAAGCCCTATGCACCATTGGGTACGGGTAAGGGAAAGTAGTGGTAGTAGAATATTGCTTTATATGTTCAATACAGAGTTGATTTATTTTTGTCATATTCTTACTAGGGTAAATAATAGACAAATAATAATTGTAGTGGCCTGCATAGGTATTTCTTTTGTCCATGGTATTATTATACTATAAAATGCACTGCGTTAGTCTAACCATACTACCTATGCAATGCTGTGCCCTATTATACACCATTAGGCACGGATAAGAGATTGAATTAATTCTTATATAAACCATTTTTAGGGTAACCTAAGTCCTTACTTACAAAATCACTCGCAAACGAGTGGAGGCTGTTAATTTTTTTTTAAAGTACTTATTTCAAATGCAATTTTATTTCAATTCAACTTGGATTGAAGCGGGAAGGTTCAGGTGGCTTGCAATAAAACTGTTAGCGACGTTTCTACCTACGCCTGCGTCGCAATAAGGCTTCGCAGCCGCATCCTGCCATAAAGGTTTTACATACTGAGCGAATCTTCCATAATGTCACTTCCATCGCAACATTATTATATAATTCTGAACACTAAGTATTAAAAAAATTACAAAAATATTAATAATGGATTCAGATTTTGGAATCACAGTGAATCTTGTTTATGTGAAATACCTAAATAAAAAACTGTTCGGAAATATTTCAGAAACCCTATAAATAATTGAAACATTTTAATTTGGAAGGCGATTTTTCCAGTCATTATTTGAGATGTATTTTTATTAATTTAGTATTAGTTTCACAGTTTTACTCTTTAAAAATAATAACTGACAACGCTTTGCTAATAACAACAAAAATTGAGGTATTATACCTATGTATGTATTATGTATAGTCTTCGACTATTTGTATTGGTAGGCACTTGGTGTTATGCCTATGCACCATTGGGTGCGGATAAGGGAAAGTAGTAGTAGTTGTTTTATTTCCAACTTTTTAACATGGTGTACGAAACACTAAAAGTTGTTCCGAAATTGAACAATTATACTATAAAAAGCTTTTTTTTGTTGACAGCTGTTTTTATCTACATCGCATAATGAGGAATATGTAGGCGTATTGATATCCCATCGAAAATTTACATTGGAAACTCATAATAACATCAATTTTTCTCCAAGTTGCAT